>JACJUY010002312.1:11103-41970 GCA_014220935.1 Platorchestia sp. MABIK | reverse complement strand
GAAAACTTTACCGTGGACGGAGGTGATAAATGGAAAACTTTACCGTGGACGGAGGTGATAAATGGAAAACATTACTGTGGACGGAGGTGAGAAATGGTCTTAACTCAGCTCGCATTCATACTAACAGCATACAGCTCGTGACTTATATTGATCGCCGTGGCCGAGTGGTTATGAACTCGTCTTTTTGTGAAGGTGTCGAGGAATCGAATCCCGGCGCTGCGCGGCGACTTTCCTGGTTGGGTATAGGGGCAAACTTGAGCACAATTCCCCACTTTACCCAGGTGTCGGAAATGGATACCGTCTTGACCGGGGCTAACCGTCATTTCGTCCTGATGTTAGTTATAAGGCATTTGAAAAACCAATGTTCAAATGATATGTGTACGGCTTGATTGATTGGAATAAAGCATCTTTTATGCAGGACTCTTTTCCTCGCACGCCAACCTGCTCCACAGCAGAAATTTGAGCATCCATGACCCCTTAATCATTGTCAAACACATTCTACTTCCCGTTCCTATCATCTTGAGCTCCGCCGCAATAATTAGGATTGATTATCATCAGTATTATTGAATTCTGATCCACCTCACTTTAAATTAATAATCTCAGCAAATGAATGATGATTATCCATCATTTATCCGCACAGTAAATGATGATTATCCATAATTCATTCACTTTAAAGTAATAATTTCTGCGAATAAAAGATGATTATCCATCATTCATTCGCCGCAACCAATGTTTAATTCTCTCAAATACGAGCACCAGGTATAAAATAGTTATCACTTTAGCTACACATGAACAACACAAATCGAAAAACATCACTGCAAATAAATGATCATTACTACATCTATTTGATCAACCTCTGAATGTAATGATACTCGTCACTAGGAATGTAGGACCATCATCTCATAAATATTACTACTTCCTCAAAACAATAATCATCATTTCGTAAATATTATCACCGCCTCAAAATATTTGATCATCATCTAGTAAATATTATCACCACCTCAAAATATTTGATCATCATCTAGTAAATATTATCACCACCTCAAAATATACGATCACCATTATCAACGTATGATTATGATCATCACCGACATTAAATGATTGTGTTCATTCACAATATCATATGATTATGAGTCTCATTACCAGGATATGATTAGGTTCATCACCACAAACATAGAATTATGATGATCACTGTCAACGTATTGTTATGATCATCAGCCCAAATATATGATTGTGATCACCACCAACAAATGATAGTAATCATAACCACCAATGTGTTAATTTGGCCATCACTACCAACATATGAATATGATCATCACTATCAACATATGAATTTCATCATCACTACCAACACATGAACATTATCATCACTACCAACATGTGGTCACCACCGCACAATCACGCACTACACACAAACGATATCGCCGTCCGCTGCCTGTCATCGGAAGCGTGTGTGTGTGTGTGTGTTGTGTCCGCAACAAGTATGTTTTGAGTGAATTTTTAATCCAGTTTTAGGAGGTTCCAACTGTTTTTTGTGAAAATTCTCATAAATTTTGTAGGCATTTCTGTTGGTATTTTCGTAAATATTTTCGGGCTAAATCTCGAAAATCTATTTAGCCATGAAAAACTGTTGGTGAAAATAGACAGAAATGCTAAATTGAATACAACGTTGACAGAAGCAGCTAGCTTTTAGAAACGACAAAACTTAATCCACTTTTGGAAGCTGTTGTGAATATTATCATTGGTTTAAAAATTATCTCCATGATTCACACGAATAAAAATGCAGCCTGTTAACTTTTTACTCGGTCATTATCCAAGAATAATGGCAAGCAATGTAAAATATGGAATTTAACTTAGAGAAACCTTTGTACTTTACCCAGAAAGTTTCTTCGCGAAGACATCACCGTCGTTAGCTTTCCTCGTAAATCTATACCATAAAAAGACCCCATTCCGTCCGTCCGTCTGTCTGTCTGTGTGTAACACCCATGCACCAGCTGAAAGTGGGTGATGAGCGTTTCTGTGATACAAGCTTCATTAACTCCAGAATTTTCGGTGTATTTACCCAGCAGATTCATAGCGGAATGAATGTCACTTGTATTGGTAGGTTAGATTAGGTTGCATAGAAAATAAGCAGTTGAGACATACGAAAGCCATAGAATAGCATAGGAAATCATGGGAAAGCCATGTTGAAGCTCAGGTGGTCCGACATCTAATCGTGTCCATTTTTGGCGGGCCGTGTGCATTAGTTTAAATGATTCGAAATGACCTGCGCCTGATATAGAAATCATGGCTAAGCTAAGTGCTTTTCTCGTTGCACTTACCCCAAATGACCACATCATTTCTTGGTCCTCACTAAGTGCATGAAGCGTTTCTGAACGACTCATGAAGGCATGTCTAAGTTTTGTTTGACAGCCGACAGGCTCTGTCAATCTTTTTGGTCTCTGGAAAGCAATAGAAAGAGTACGAAATGCGGGACGACGGACAAAGATGGTCAGCTTCATAACAAATTTCATTTCATTTCCCACAAAGGAATTCGTTCACATGAATTCCCTTAAAAGAATTCAGTCGTTTTATGCATTTCTAGTCGCAATTTGGTCCATCATTGGATGAAAAGCAATATTAGCTCACACGCACTCAACATTTCGTCAATTTTGAGCTCAGTTTCGAAGCATAAGGGTAGTCTTAGATTACAATGACCTATGACAGTACAATTATAATACATTTTCGAACAATTGTATCGTATTTGTCGGACACGAATTGTCTTCCTAATTGAGAATATGCATGAGTGAATCGAGGAAAAGTATGCGTGAATTGCAAATCGATAGAGAGTACAAATAAATATCCATTACGGGCTCACGAGGTATAATTCTCATTTTTTACACCTCTCGAAAACTCGTTAATCTTGTTTTCAATACTGCCATGAAGTTTAAATGTTGTACTGTCAAGGGTCAGATGCTTGACATAGCATTTATCGAATAGGAAGGAACTAATCGCGGACTGAATGCAGCGACCCAATTTTTTGAACAATGTGCAGACTTGAATTCATTCTCGAACTAATGCCTCAGCACCGAGCCTCCCTGACATCGGAAAAGTGCTTTCAAAATTACACTTTTACGAAATACACCGCTGATTTTTATGCGCTAACTTTTGATTTGCATTAAAGCTATAGCCATGTAAACAATTTAAACGATTTACTTACCACAAGTGATGCAGCAATAGATTGTATCTTAAGTCTAGTACAATGGACATATTTGAGTACAGCTATTTGTGGGCCCGAATAAGTTAAGCGACTTCTAAGACATCCAGTCTTATATCAAGTCCGGGTGCGTGAAATCCTGCGCTATTTACACTCTTATTAATTTACCTACAATTATAGGTACTACAGTTGCAGTGAAAGAAAGCGATACCTACTGAAGAGCCGCACTAATCTTATTGATCCCTGTGAGCCTGAAGCTAAATATGACAGTGGATCATTGTACTGCCATGAGATACATTTGTAACTTGCCTTAATTACTTCGGTAGCCTTGGTACGCCGAAGTGGTCGCATGCATGACAGTATTCAGCTCTTTACCCGTCCGTCTGCTGGTGAGTTTACACCTGAACTATCAACTATGGCAATGATATTTGACTCGAAGTGGTAATAATTTTTGGTAAAGTGCAAATCTCCTGCGCTATGTCTGTTTTGAACAAAAGTTCAGCACCGGGTATAGTGATGTCGATCGTGTTCACTTTTACCTCTGCTTCGGTAATAACGATGATACGTCCAAAGCTTTAATTGTTCTTATCGTAGATATTATCAACTATGCAAGCGCAATCAACAAAGATATTAGACATCAATGTGATTGAGGTCGTTCTGGTGTTTCTTCAGTCCATCATCTTTTTTCTACCATGAAGAGAGTGATATCATGTCGAATTTCTCTCGATTATCTTCCTGGTCATGTCATTTTTATGCAATGTCGAAGCGATTATTTTGAGCTGTGGTGGGTTGTGTGGACGGAGACGTTTGTACATGTCACTTCTTCTTCTGGTGTAGAATGCTAAATACGTTTTAATTTGCACTAATCTTTTATCAAATAATTTTTTTTTCCGGAACTTCGGATAAAACGTCTCCTGGATAAAACGTCTCCTTGCTTAACCCTTTCATTTTTGAGAGCATCTTCAAGTACAGAAATGGTCGGTGCTTCTACTTCGACGGAGAAAATGTTCTTAAATTATTTGAAAATTAACTGGAATACTGGGATGAACGGTAAAATTTAGGATATCTAGCTCTTGTCATGTTACATAAGTATTTTATATGTTACAAGTATTTCAATTTAATTCTGTTACAATTTGCAACAACTTTACGCGTGAAAATTCGTGGCACGCACCTCACATTTTGTTTTCACCAAGCACAACTTAGGCTGTCTTATTTTCATTGCTGTACAAGCTCACGGAATCGTCCAAGTTAGAACTTAACTCATGCAATATAAGTTGAGAACATTTTTTTTGTGGAGTCGGAAAGCATTTATTAGCACATAAAACCCCTCAAATTCTGAAATTCTTAAATTTATTCCTAATTAATTCTTCAAATATTTAATTTATCATCAATAAATTCTTCAAATCTTTAATTACTTCTTCAAATCTTTAATTTATCTTTTATTAATTTTTGAAATCTTTAAATGATCTTTAATTAGTTTTTAAATTATTTTATTTATTTTTAATTAATTCTTCAAATCTTCAATTTCCAATAAACACTCTTCCGTACCTGCAGAAAACGGCTCACGTAAGAGGAATCTCACATTTATGACCATGTAAATCATTGTCCAGAACTTTTCTCCCAGAGTTCAAAATTCTCATAATGAAAAGTTTAAACATCGAAGATTTCTTCGCTACCCAGAGCAGTTCAAGCACAGTATATGTATGTTTTTCAGCAGCTGTAAGATTCACGTTTTTAATATTTGAATATTTTACAATGCATAATTTCAAACTTCTGCAAACAAAAGAAAACTCTAATTTTTCAGTTATACTACTAACGTGAAAATTGTTTGGTAATCTACAAATGAATTAACTTTCAGCTCTTCGGTGAAGTAACAGCAAAATTTGTTGAGTCTCTTAAACGTTTATTAACATAGGGACCACACTCGACGTACATGGTAATTCCCTCAACGAAATTTGTACATGTATGGTATAAGCTATACAGAATTAGTGCCAAATGTCCGTATAACATTTGGCAATATGCGCACTCGGCGTGCGCGTTTCAACAACCTGCTGCTCAGAGCAACATTCCTCGAAATCCCAACACTTGCTTAACTATTACTTTAACCTGTTTATACGCGTTTATAAATATTGCGTCTCCTATACGATATAAATACTTCTGAGTACATAAATGAGTTCATAGATTAATGACGCAGATTATTTAACACTTGAAATAATAGAGCATACTTTTACTAATAAAAGTCGGTAACTGAAGTTTGAATGTAGATAACCGAGAGTTTACGTTCACCACTTCTGCGTTGTCTTTTGAAAAACCACAGAAAAGTGAAATTCAGAGGAGTTTGAGTTGAGCCTGCATAACTGACGATATTGTCTATTGTATTTTACACTAGTATTGAGCCAATCACAGGAATTTGTGGACAAGGCGCTCATTTCTGAAGAGCTTTGCTGATTGATTGATTAAACATGTAAACATATTTCTGATTGTAAACATATCATTGTTCAAGCAGAAACTAGGGTTAGCTACGGTAGAGGAAACAAGGTAAGGTCAAACCAGTCTTTTTTCGTCGGCTGTGTGGGCTTACTGACGTCACGGTAACGAACCAATGGGAGCGCTCATATTGCTTCTGGTAGCACTGCTACCCCGAAATCCGTCTCCACTATTGGCCTAACGACATGGCGTTTTGGTGACGTCATAATTTCATTTTTGAAATAAAGCCTTTTCATTGGCTAGCCAAACAAGAAGTGGTGTATTTTTCCAGATAGAAATGACCCTACCTTGTTTCCTCTACCGTGGGGTTAGCACTGGGAGGAGCTGGGTGAACATGATACGCTAACGAGAACAGATACAATCAGCATTTCATCGTGAATAAAGTGCTAGTCTTCCATTGACAGTGAATGTCAATTTACTGCGAGCCTTTCGCCTGAATGCTCAAATAGACTGATAACTTAAGATGATCTCTTATTCAGTCTTTGGTTTGATGCTCTACTCAAGACGGAATTTCCAAGTTTGTTTTTAGTGCTGAATTAACTTTAGCCTGGAGAAATTTCACGAAAGAACATTCGCGATTATAGCATCAGAATACTTTTTTGCTATCACTTTTTTATTTGCAATAAATATACAATTAGGTTTATCGATTTGCACTGAAACAGTCTAGCAAACATTCACGTCTGTATTATCAGACATGTTAATGCAGACAAAATTTTTACATCCATACTTATTTTCATTATTTTTATGGTTATATCCATATTTTTCCTTTAGATTTTTATGGTTAAATTACTCAAAATGATTCCTAACGCTTAATTTTTTAACGTTCGAAAGTTTAGATTGCACCAACCACCTACATCCAAGATTTGTCACAAGTAATTTGTAGCTTAATCATATATCCACTGTTCAACCTCCGTTTTCCCTGAGTTAAGAGATCGGTCACGAATAACCTAGGTGAAGGTTAAGTCCAAGTTGTACCATGAATAGGACAACTTTGATGTCTAGGTTGATACACTATGTTATTGGTTTATATTCGTTGCCATCTGGATAGAGCAATATCTTTGTGGTTTTAATACACTTAGCGGCAATGATAAGACATTATAATGCATAATTAACTACTACATTATGTTATTTGTTTATATACGTCGCCATCTTGATGTTCGGTCGCCTTCGCTTTGGCTTCTTTCTTCTGCAAGCGCTGTCGCTTCTTCTGCTCGGGAGACAAACAAAAGCAAGTGAAATGTCAGGAAATGTCAGGAGACGACAAAAGTCAAATGAAGTGTCGGGAAACAAACAAAAGCTAAAGGAAATGTCAGGAAACAAACAAAAGTCAAATGAAGTGTCGGGAAACAAACAAAAGCTAAAGGAAATGTCAGGAAACAAACAAAAGTCAAATGAAGTGTCGGGAAACAAACAAAAGCTAAAGAAAATGTCAGCAAACAAACAAAAGTCAAATGAAATGTCGGGAAACAAACAAAAGTCAAAGGAAATGTCAGGAGACAAACAAAAGCTAATGGAAATGTCAGGAAACAAACAAAAGTCAAATGAAATGTCGGGAAACAAACAAAAGCTAAAGGAAATGTCAGGAGACAAACAAAAGCTAAAGGAAATGTCAGGAAACAAACAAAAGTCAAATGAAATGTCGGGAAACAAACAAAAGCTAAAGAAAATGTCAGGAAACAAACAAAAGTCAAATGAAATGTCGGGAAACAAACAAAAGCTAAAGGAAATGTCAGGAGACAAACAAAAGCTAAAGAAAATGTCAGGAAACAAACAAAAGTCAAATGAAATGTCGGGAGACAAGCAAAAGCTAAAGGAAATGTCAGGAAACAAACAAAAGTCAAATGAAATGTCGGGAAACAAACAAAAGCTAAAGAAAATGTCGGGAAACAAACAAAAGTCAAATGAAATGTCGGGAAACAAACAAAAGCTAAAGAAAATGTCGGGAAACAAACAAAAGTCAAATGAAATGTCGGGAAACAAACAAAAGCTAAAGAAAATGTCAGGATACAAACAATAGTCAAATGAAATGTCAGGAAACAAACAAAAGCTAAAGGAAATGTCAGGAGAGAAACAAAAGCTAATGGAAATGTCAGGAAACAAACAAAAGTCAAATGAAATGTCAGGAGACAAACAAAAGCTAAAAAAAATGTCAGGAAACAAACAAAAGTAAAATGAAATGTCGGGAAACAAACAAAAGCTAAAGAAAATGTCGTGAAACAAACAAAAGTCAAATGAAATGTCGGGAAACAAACAAAAGCTAAAGAAAATGTCAGGAAACAAACAAAAGCTAAAGGAAATGTCAGGGGACAAACAAAAGCTAAAGGAAATGTCAGGAAACAAACAGAAGTAAAATGAAATGTCGGGAAACAAACAAAAGCTAAAGGAAATGTCAGGGGACAAACAAAAGCTAAAGGAAATGTCAGGAAACAAACAGAAGTAAAATGAAATGTCGGGAAACAAACAAAAGCTAAAGAAAATGTCAGGAGAGAAACAAAAGCAAAAGGAAATGAACTACCCAACGTCTTACAACCACCAAATCTGGAGTGGGAATGAGGTAGAGCGGCCATTTACATTATTCACGTAAGAAATAATGTTGGTTTTGGGCACTATTTTCTAACCAGATTATTGCTACTCCTACGTGCAATTCGGACCTGAAATATTCATGTTTTTCACTTTCATTCGTCGGTGATCGATTGCATGATATACATCGAAACGAAACAATTGCATTAAATTGTGCTAATTATTGTTTTACTGATGCTTTTACTTGAAAAACCTATTTATTTGCCTGTGCAACCTATGTATGTTGTTGTTGCTGATAATAATTAATAATGAACATTCATGCGTGTTTCTGTAATGCCCGTTTAAAAACACTTAGTTAAAAAGCTTGGTTTTCTAATTACTATTAATTCAGTAGCGATAACTAACTTGAGCAAAAAACTCTTTTTTAAATAGCAGTATTTGAAGTAATTCATGTTATGACTTAGAATCCGCTTATGAAATTTTATTTCTAACCGATAATAGAGTCCTACTTTTTATTCGGATCAAAAATCGTCGCCCAAACTAAACGTTACAAACCTGATCAATAGTTACCCGTCGGAATTTTCCCTTCCAATCTTACTAAATCGAAAAAGAGTCTTCACTAAGCCATGCCTCACTCAGCCATGCCTCACTCAGCCATTCCTCACTCAGCCATGCCTCACTTAGCCATGCCTCACTCAGCCATGCCTCACTCAGCCATTCCTCACTCAGCCATGCCTCACTCAGCCATGCCTCACTCAGCCATGCCTCATTCAGCCATGACTTCGATGCATTTTCAGAATATGTGTCCAGAAATCGTGAAAACATATACAAGAAACCCAAGGGTTATTTTGGATCTCTCGTTGTATCTACGTTGCTAGGTCGCTAGCAGTCAGAGCTAAATTTTTTTCGGAAAAATCAAATTTGTTGTACAATTTCTACGAAATAAAATGGAAAAATGGATTATAAGTAGACTACTGTTTTCTAAAGTTTACTGTTACCTCATTTCTCATTTTATTAAAACGTATCACTCATTGATGGTTCGAGCAGCGATCTGAATGCACGCCCTCTACTTAGCAAATTTTAGTGTACCATAAGAATGAATGCGCGAAACCGAATTACTGCATTCCAATAACGTGTCCTAGAAGTCGCAAAACTTAATCGGGCCTTCGAGTATTATACTTGAATCTGTTCGTTACAATATTTTTTTGCATTAATCGTATTTAATCGTGTTAATCATGCTGTCTTATGATTGCCTTTGCTTTGGCTCATGATACTAGTGAACACAAGAACGAATTGTACTCTGAAAGTAAGTTTAACGTATTCAACAGTGAAAGTTCACTCATTTGTCGAAAACATTACTGGAAAAAATCCGGCTTTGCTACGGAGACTCGCGCCCCTCCCCTCCCCCCAGGAGGTGCGCCCCTAGGTTAAGAGCCATTTTGTTAAATCATCTTTTGAGAACACATGAGGGGACTCACGGCCGTGTAGGAGAGCAACACCATGTCCGGCAGTAAGCAGGCCACGGTCAGCAGCAGGATGGACAGTAGCAGACACGGTGACTTTATCATCAGCCACAGGTCCCCGCATACCGTGGCGATCCTGCGTGTGTTTTTCATGCTTGTAAAATTTTAAGATTATTTTTTGAGTTAGCTCAGTCCTCTTCAACCACAACAACGGTTTTCCCAAGGGAGAAAAGATTAAACAAGGTTTAAAATGGTATGGAATTAAGGGAAAAGGGGGTCTATGCGCAAGGTGTGTCTCATAGAAGCATCAATATTAAAAGATGTTTATAAAACCAGACACAAATCCAATAAAAAATGTCTAATACGCGAAAAAAAAGGGCAGCAGTGAGTCGAAAACGATTGCCCATGACGAATCAAAAATCTAGCATATTTTTGTAAAATGGGGGATTGCCCAACCTTCAGATAGGAACCTCAAATCCTACCTCTTAGAGTGAAAAGTTATCCATAAAGCGAAGAATTAGCATTATACTTTAACATAAACATCAACTACTAGAGAGTCGAAACCTACGTTATTATCCTTGTAAACTAAAGAATGCGTTGATTAGAAAACTTTAGGTCAGTTATACGCACTCAAAAATATATCAGAAATCAAATCTGAGAACGAATTATATTGGGACGCATTCCAGAAGGAATAAAATTAAAACCCAGCCGAGTAGGAATCTACTGCAGAACCAGAAAAATTGTTAGTATACTTAGATCCAACTACAATTACTTCAAACTTCTCCGCCGCATCTGTTAAAAAAATCCAGTACGGACGGACTCACGGGAACGGGATGGTGTAGAGAGCGAGGGTGGCGAAGTAGCCCACGAATGTGATAACGAAGGAGCCGATGAACAGCGCGTCCAGGTGGTAAGCCTCCAAGAGGAGCTGGGGAGTGGAGGTGTTATACGCAGCACGTCCGTTTTTTTCAATTTATGAGATCTGCTCTAACGTGTTACCCGAGAGTGGGTCCTACGCTAGAGGGACAGCATGAACGATTGTCGAGTGTCTTGGGTTGTGCTGTGTTGTGCTGTGGTGTGTGCTGTGCTGTGGTGTATAATGTGTTGTGCTGTGCTCTGCTGTGGTGTGTGTTGTGTTGTAGTTTGTGTTGTGTTGTGTGTTGTGTTGTAGTGTGTGGTGTTATGGTGTGTGTTGTGCTGTAGTGTGTGTTGTGGTGAGTGTTGTGTTGTGGTGCACGTTGTGCTGTGGTGTGTGTTGTGTTGTGGTGTGTGTTGTGTTGTGGTGAGTGTTGTGTTGTGGTGCACGTTGTGCTGTGGTGTGTGTTGTGTTGTGGTGTGTGTTCTGCTGTGGTGTGTGTTGTGTTGTAGTGTGTGTTGTGTTGTGGTGTGTGTTGTGTTGTGGTGTGTGTTGCTCTGTGATGCGTATTGTACTTTGGTATGCGTTGATCTGGGATGTGTGTTGTGCTCGTATGTGTGTTGAGCAGTAGCGTGAAGTGTACTGCTCAGTTATATTCAGAAACATTCATTCTGTAAAGTAATCAAGTCGGAAAAGTTTTAAATCTCCAAGCGTTTTAGGAGAATGCTATACGGATTTATTGGCTTCGGTCACACTCATTTTTCCCTGAATTCACAGCTGAAGTTGCACTTGTATTCCTCAGTGGTATGCAAAGAATTTTTATTAAAAAAATTGCAACGCTGCTTTGCCCTCTGAAGCAAAGAACAGAGTAGTATTTGCGAGATGCTGGCATGAACAACTAATTTATTTAAAATTTTAACGCAAAACGGGTATTTGTGACACATCGTATCTAAAATATAGTGTGTGGGGAATTTTTAATTTTCCCTAAATTATCAGTGGAACTACAGTATGGACGGGGACGATCAACCGACTTATCAAGCAAACAAACTGACAAAATTATTAGCGCTTAATAGGTTTATACTTCTAGATGCAATGCTGTTAACGCAGGCGATGAAAAAGAAACATAGGCATTTCTTTATACTTCTTAAAGCAACTTGATTTGAAATGCTTTTGAAAATTTGAGTGAAGACCAATAGCCTTTTTTTACACTCGTTATTGCCTTCAAATGAGGCATGCGCTCAGATTCACAAACAAATTGCAATTGCATTTAAAAAAAGACATTCCGGTCACGTACAGCAAATGAATTTATTTGATTTGAAAAAAGAGGAAAGTGCTGTTTATTTTGCTAGAAGTCGATATTTCGATGTACAAATTCAACGGAAAATAATAAGATATTATGCATGAACTATTTTGAAAATAATCGAACACAAACTCAAATATTTCGAGGCATTTTTTCAAGAAAAATGTAAGAAGAAGAAAGCTCTGAATATTTTGCCTAGATCAAACGCATTTTTATTCTGTTGATTTTACCTAGATCAAAAGTTTTTTATTCTTATAATTTTACCTAGATCAAGCGCATTTCTAAGTGCAATTTTGATAAATGAGAACCACCTTTACAAAAATATCATAAGATAAACACGATATGCTCACCTTGAAATTGACGACGAGGACACAGACGGTGACCACCATGGTGCCGTACGGGTCCATGCCGAGCGTGGTCCCCTGGGGCAGCACCGCCACGTCACCGAGCGACAGCAGGTACAGGCCGAAGTACATCACCGTCGAGTGCCACAGCGCTGGAACGTCGCGTAAATTTCGACATCAGTGTCACCAACACCAGGTGAAAATAGGTAAGTTGCGCCAAGTGAGAAGAGTAGGGAAAAAGATGATAGTTGCGTCAAGTGAGAAAAGTAGAGAGAAAAATGAGAGTTGCGTCAAGTATCAATGGAGTTGCGTCAATTATGAATGCGAGTAAGATTCTCGGCTTCGTGGCGAGAAACGTAGTCCAAAGTTGAAAGGATATAATGCTACTTCTTTAAAAAGCTTCGGCCACGTAGTTAAAGAAGTGTTCCACTTGATTCGTGTAACAGCGGTTGTCACGTTTTACTAAACTAAGAAACGCATCCACTTTTTCGTGAGTACGAAATTTCAGATTTCAGCTTCTGTATAATAAATTACAGGTTAGCATGTTTTCAATATATGGGTTAAAATGTGCAGGTACTTTGCGTAAAAAGGTTACTATGCCTAAAAATACGCTGGTTTCAGAGGAAATCATTAAATGAGCTAGGTCGCGCGAGTAAAATAAGCCATAGATTGTAAAATTCCTGTGAATGCCAAAATTTCTCTGTTCATTCTATCAAGGTGCTGTGGTACTTATACAATTAATAAAAAAATCTTAGTGTCACTGAAGAACTAATGAAGACCTACATAGCTACGGTACAATGACCTATATAGCTAATGATACGGGAAAGACCTAGGGGAAAGACCTACCGTAGCTAAGACCTGCATAGCTACGGTACAATGACCTGTATGGCTAATGATACGGGAAAGACCTACAGGAAAGACCCAATGAAATGGGAAAGACCTACCATAGCTAAGGCCTACATAGCTACGGTACAATGACCTATGTAGCTAATGATACGGGAAAGACCTACGGGAAAGACCTACCGTAGCTAAGACCTACATAGCTACGGTACGATGACCTGTGTGGCTAGTAATAGGGGAAAAAATTCAATATCGCGAGGGAAACAGTCGACGGACGTTCCACTTCTGTCTCAATTACAAATGACATTATTTCGATCGGGATAATGTCTAGACACCAGGATAATGTCTAGAAGCATCATTACGTTTCATGTGGACTAGACCCACTACTGACCAAAGGCAAGAGACATCGAGATAATGTCTAGAAGCACCATCACGTTTCATGTGGACTAGACCCAGCACTGACCAAGGACAAGAGACATCGGGATAATGCCTGGAGCATCATTACGCTTCATGTGGACTCGACCCACTACTGACCAAAGGCAAGAGACATCGAGAGAATGTCTAGAAGCATCATTACGCTTCATGTGGACTAGACCCAGCACTGACCAAGGACAAGAGACATCGAGATAATGTCTGGAAGCACCATCACGTTTCATGTGGACTAGACCCAGCACTGACCAAGGACAAGAGACATCGGGATAATGTCTGGAAGCATCATGCTTCATGTGGACTAGACCCAGCACTGACCAAACGCTAGCCATAGCAGAAAGGTGGGCCAGGTCATGCGGGCGTCGTTAGTGATGTTCCTGTAGAGGTGTGGGCGTTGCAGCAACTCGTGGTCCGGGTAGTTTTGTTCCAGCAGGCCGTACACTAGGATCGGCAGCCCCGCCATCGTCAGGTTGTACAGCGTCAGGTACCAGCCCGCGTACAGGCTCTGTGGAGACAGCTCAGTATCACTGACAATATCTCGAAAAATGTGTTGGCTGTTCGGTGAAGAAGAACGTTTACCTGAACCTCATACACTTGCGAAATTCTCAATTAGTGATGAAATCGTTGAAGGTAGAATGAAATAGTATAGCGGTAACATGCAAGAGCGTAGCGTAGGTACACGTATTAGCAACAACTCGTTATTTTACCATGCTGCGGTATACGTGAGGTAGTTTTTGAGCAAAAATATCTGCACATAATATGATATGTACAGTATATAGTGGTTCGTATGAGAAGTTCTGGCATAGACGGCCCAAGCAGCAGTTACAAAATTGAGAGGAAGCTAATACTTTTAAGTTCAGTGGAAAACTTATTACCGATCGAAAAACACTTGAGAGGTGTAGAAAAAGACCTCCTTAATGTTTAAGAATCGAAATGGGATTATCTACTCGAGTGAGGTGAAAAACTATATTGGAGTTATCTTTACTAGCTCAGGTGAGATGAATTCCAATTATTATGCGCGAACAAAAGATCGCATCCTAGCTTTATTATGTTCTGGAAATTGGCAAATTGTCTTTAATATATATAATAGATGTCTCATTTGGAAATAAAAGTTACTGAAAGCATTTGTTTCATGAATCAAAGCTTCACGACCATTTGAAAAATTCAAAAGCTCCTACTGAAACTTTTTTTAATTGCTATATCAACAGCAGACAACGTAAGTTTTCAATTTGAAAACCAACTCGAGACCAGCGCGAATAGGTAGAGAAATCAAATTATAGCTGTACTGTAAATGTTGTCGGGGATGAAGTAAGCCAAGAAATCAATGACGTCTATACTGCACTAAAAATCACACTGTTCGGTGATAGCACGCATCCCTCATAAAACTAGGCCTAAACCCCCACTCATCCCTCACAAAACCAGGAACACCCATTAATCCCTCATAAAACAAGTAACACCCACGCATCCCTCACAAAACAAGGTCCACACACCCACGAATTGGTGGTTGCTAAAAATGTATACCTTTTAAAATTCCATGAACTTTTTAAATATATGAAATAGGTGACTATAACATAGAACATCCTAAAGGACAGAATTCAATGTTTTCTTGCGTCTCTGCTATATCCTCTGAACAAGCACAAACATCAAGGGTGCGGGAGAGAAGATTATTGTAATCAGCAAACATGGCGCAACTGACTCTTCAATAACGCAAGTTCATCATCGAAGAAATGACGAAAATTGGATCCATCGTCGGGACTCAGAGGAAATTTTTCATGGAATACCGATTCAAATATAAAAAAAACGATTCAGAGGAACGTCCAAAAGTGGCCATCCCAGTTTATTGCGAGAAGCATCAATAAAGGACGATATGGAAGAAAAGTTTCCGAACACACAGCGGAAAATGTTGAAAGACTGAGAACTTTAATCCAAGATGAAGACGCGAAAGGTCCAGCAAAGTATAATAAAAATGAAAATTTAACTTTTCTTCTTTCCAATCATACCAGGTTTATTTCCCTATCCTGTATGTGAAAAAGGCTATAACAATTTTAAAAGTTATGCATTTTTATCAACTATCTTGTATAGCCACCCTGTTCCCCAAATGCTAACTTGTGTGGAGAGGCACTAGGCATTACTCTGTTCGGTGACAGCCACCCTGTTCCCTAAATGCTAACTTGTGTGGAGAGGGCGCTGAAGAAGCCGAAGAAGAGCTGAGGGGTGATGAAGGCGACATTTTTGTAGAAGGAGTAGTGGACCAAGAGGGACACCCTGATGTAGTACCAGTGACCGTGCACAAGCAGAGCTCGACGCAGGAACTTGAAGCGAGAAAATCCGAAGTCGGCGCACCTCACTGCCTGCCTGCCTTCCGACCCCATGATGCCTGCGGGTTATTATGCAGTTTTTATTTAATCTTCCCAGGGACTCATCAAAACACAGCTTTAACTCATTGACTGCGATGGGTTAAACTAAAGTTCAGTATTCAACTTAAGTTTAAATTCAAAAGTTGTTGTCTGCAGAAACAGCAAAATTGGAAATTTGTATAAAACAAGAAAAGGTTCAAGAAAAAAATCATTGGTGTTCGAGGATAACTATGAACCGAATAAAAGGTTTCGTAACAAGATAAAAGCACCTATTCTGCCTCAACAAAAGGAAAGAGCATAACTCTAACCCCTAAAACGTCGCAAACGGTAGAAGAAACAAGGTGGGGTCACATCAGTCTCTTTTTCGTCGACCGTGTGGCTATGCTGACGTCACGGCAACGAACAAATAGAAGCGCTCATATTGTATCTGGCAACACTGCTAGCCCAAATCTGGCACCGCTATTGGCCTAACGACACGTCGCAATGGTGACGTAATGAAATATATTTGAAATGAAGCCGTTCTATTGGCTAGCCGAACAAGAGGGTGCGTATTTTCCCCATAGAAATGACTACTTCGTTTCCTCTACCGTGACGCCGCCAAGACAAACTTACCGATGCCTACGTGCGCTTCTTGTATCATTGATACGTCATTGGCGCCATCGCCTATGGCAGCCGTGATTGGTTCAGATCTCGATGTCTTCACCAGACGCACGATCTGAAACAGCAATTATTTTCGGAAATAATGTCACAACAGAGATCCGTCAAAGAGTTCGAACAACATTGTTTTGAAAAAGTTCCGTTTTTCACATTCGTACCCAATGAGAAACCGCCAAATGAAAATAGAAAAAAATTCACCGAATGAGCTAAACTAGAGATATATTTTATCATTTTTATTTCATATTAACCCATTTTATAACTTTTCGTTCAACAGTTCTCTCTTAAGAATGCTGCACAACCTGGCTTCCCCACACAATGATGCCTACACAGCTCAAGCCCATGCATCCCTCACAACAAGACACCTACACACCCTGGTTTTCTTCACAAAACATGGAGCACCCACGCATCCCTCACAAAAAAGGCCTACACACCCACTCATCCCTCACAAAACGAGGCCTACACACCCACTCATCCCTCACAAAACGAGGCCTAAACACCCACTCATCCTTCACAAAACAAGGCCTACACACCCACGCATCCCTCACAAAACGAGCACTACAATCCAACGCTTCCCTCACAAAACGAGCACTACAATCCAACGCTTCCCTCACAAAACGAGCACTGCAATCCAACGCTTCCCTCACAAAACGAGCACTGCAATCCAACGCTTCCCTCACAAAACGAGCACTACAATCCAACGCTTCCCTCACAAAACCAGCACTACAATCCAACGCTTCTCTCACAAAACCAGCACTACAATCCAACGCTTCCCTCACACGTGAGGGTTCCGTACCTCAGCTTTCTGTTTGGGCGAGAGCCGGCAGCCCAGCACCGCCGTGCAGCGGAGGGCAACTTCCTGAAACCTGCAAAATAATTAGTTAACAAATCAACGCTGGCATTACACGATAGTAAACGGAATTTGGTGAAGCAAACTTGCACTAGCATTTGAGTAAAAAATATTTTGGCCTTGAATCAAGTTCTTCATTATGTTCACGTGTACGAAAAAAGTTCGAGTCTTTAACTGCCGTCAGATAGATAAGCTTTGGAACAACTGTGTATCTTACTTTCAGATATGCTGATATATTTTAAAAGATATGCATTTTTCGAAACTTGAGTTACTGGTGACAGCGAATATTTGGATAAATAACGGAAAAGTGATCAACATCAGGGTTTGCAAACACAATGCCGTCAGTACTATCATCGGTTATTGGAAGATTTCATCGGTTTCACTCAAACAGTAATGAATAAAATGTAGAACCGTTATCAGAGAATTGAATAAAGACAACAATTTTACTCCACCATTGAAAATATTGGTATTGGGTTAGACCTTACAGCAATCGAAAATGGGAAAAAAACTTTCGTTACCGCTATTTAATAAGATGGTAAAAAATACTCATAATAAATCAGCCTGCACATTAGCGTCTCACGGACATGAGGGTTGCCTGCCAGCGACAGCTGACACTGCTGAAGGAAGCCTACCAGCGACAGCTGACTATTTAACTGAACTGAGCCTACTGTCAACAGCTGACTATTTAACTGAACTGAGCCTAATAGCAACAGCTGACCAGCCAACTCACGTTTTTCTGCGATTCTTCGTCAGCAAGAACGTGAGCGACGCGCCGTCCACCAGCAGGCTCAGGCAACCCGAGTCATGCGACGTAGACTCTACACTGCTCGAGATCAAAATTGTCTGCATTAATGTTGTATTTTGGTGTGTATTGTATTATGATGAGGGCTGTTCTGTGTGTTGTGCTGTGTGTTGTGCTGTGTGTTGTGCTGTGTGTTGTACTGTGTGTTGTGCTGTGTGTTGTGTTGTGTGTTGTGCTGTGTGTTGTGCTGTGTGTTGTGCTGTGTGTTGTGCTGTGTGTTGTGCAGTGTGTTGTGCTGTGTGTTGTGCTGTGTGTTGTGCTGTGTGTTGTGCTGTGTGTTATGCTGTGTGTTGTGCTGTGTGTTGTGCTGTGTATTGTGCTGTGGAGTGGATTGTTCTGCTGAGCAGAAACATTGTACCCTGCATTGAAAAAATCGATGTATCTTCAATGCAAAGTACATTGATCAAATACTCCTTGTTTGAAATTCTTTCAGCTCCCTTTATATTCAAGTACAAAGATGAATGACCTCGGCTGCTAGAAAACGAAAAGATAAAAGAGAAATAGTTATTTTCAAAAAAAATTTTACAAAAAGCTCATCATTGGTTTTTAAAATATCTTACGTTGGATTTAAGTTGGAGAAAAGCGTTTATTTAAAAGAAGTTGATGCATGAATTGCATTACAACTCACGTGATTCTAAATATTTCTCAGTTAAAGGGTTTTTAATTGATGTACAAGCCATATGTGAGGTAGACCATTAAATGTATCATCGATGGTCTCAAAACAACTTTCACATTCGTGTTCAATGTACAAAATTGTAATAGATTTAAATTTACTAATGAATTATGTTAAATAAAATATCTCCTGCTAAGGCAAAATTATAAAACTAATCTTAATATCTCAATATTTTTTAGAAAACTTGATAATATTAGATTATTCCATTTTTGATTCACCTCTTCCGTCAGACGAATGAATTTTTTTTCATTGCGTGCCATTTAGAGTTTATTGTTTTTACCCTGTATTTAATTATTCATTTGCTGCATTATAAATTTTTGATCCTATCGCTTATTCTGGTTGTCTTTGAGAGCACCGAGTAAAAGGAATACGAAAATTACAAACTATAAAACGACATAAAAATTATCGCTTAATTTGTCAAAATAAGGGCACGTCAATTCTTGGATTTTCATTCGTGAATCCAAGACTAGCATAGGAATTTAATTCTAAAGTTGTGTTCAACTCGTATTACAACACTATTACAATACTCATTTGTTTGTATCATCTAGGTGTATTTACTTTAAGATATTTTAAAAACCAATGATGTAATATCTGTTTTGTACCATCATTTTTGGAAATGAACTGTTTTTCTTTTACTTTTTATTTATCAACAACAACTGATAAATTACTGATCTGGATAACGTACATACTGATCTAAATAACATAAGAGTCAAATTCAATTTCAGAATATTTGTTTAAAAACATATTTCAATTAGATTTCAGACGTTGGCAAACGAAACTTTTTAATGTGATAATCAATAAGGAAATGATAGATGAAAATTGGATAGCAACAATGTCACGCACAGAAAAGTCATCCGTGACCTGGCAAATAGAATTTTCTGTTTCATCTTTTCTGACAGAAAACGTGACAGGCAGCCTTTTTGCAGTGAATAGAATAAAAATAAATATCGAATGATCACAATAGCCTGGAGACACAGTACTTCACCTGAAAGATTTTTCCTATGCAATGTTAGAAAATTGAGTATTTTGCAAGAAATTTTGCGCATCAAACACATTTTGGGTTCAATAACACCAAATTTATTTAAATGTGCAGTGAATAAAATATCTACCGTCGTTCTTCCACCGACATCAATTCCTCGTTCACATAGACGGATATAAATTGTAGATAATATACATAATAGATATAGATGAAATAAATCTTCTACCAGGAATGGCAGACGTACGGAGTCAAACGTGACTGCGATGCTGCGATGAGAATAGGAAAAACTGATTTAAAACAACGAGTTGCTAATTAACATATATATATATTAATACCGTGGAAAGCAAAAGTGACATTAGTTTTTCGCGTATGTCTCAAAAATGTCAAGTTAATTTGAACAAAACTGTCACTCTGCTATATTGGTCAAGGCCCTCGTAAGTCGTAAAGCTTTTGGTTCGATGTGATCTAAACGTTTGGGCTTCATTTTGAGTAATATTCAAACCTGTTATGTTCTGTTTTCTTTTAATTTATTATTGGACAGAAGTGCAAACCGACATGATATTTCGCAAATTGTGGTGGGGATTCATAATATTTTTTATATAGTTAGTAATATTTAAAGCTGTCACCTATTTTATTCTCATATGCTATAGTGGGGCTATTTTCGAAAGAGGTTCTACACCACATTAAACATAAATATATCATATTAGAGGTGGAGGTACCAATATTCATCAGTAAATTGTGTAAACAATAAGTCATTTGCAAAATTTAAATACGATTTTTAATTTGTAATTAAACATTGATGTATTTTTTGTTTTACTTTTGATTTTTAACACTAAAATTTTTTTCAACTGGGTTTGTAGAACACCAAGGTATTTCCAACTTTGTACTAGTGAATTCAATTTTTAAAGTATTCATTTCGGGCCCTGTTTTTACTGTATTTAAAGGTGAGTAAATAAATCAGGCGTGACAAACTTAGTATCATTTCACAAGTCCATTCGAAGTCATTTTCTAAGGGTAATTTTTCAGGAAAAATCCCATTTCCAATCCATCTAGGAAAGAAGAACAAGTCGTAAGCCACGTGTGATTTTTAACAGTAGTTGGTTCCGATAATTTAACCTTGAAATAAATTGAAGATTTGCTGTGTCCTCAATTAGTCAGTTGCGGCCGTTCCTACTACTACTACGAAGGTTATCTTTAAGATCAAAAAAAGTATCTCGACTGACATTGAAGAATAGTTAAACTAACGTGCAGATTCAAGTAGGGAAATGTGTTAGAATGAAATATAGCGAAAATAACTTTTAAGGTCTTTCAAATCTTTATATATGCTATAAGAAAAGATGAAATCACAAATCAGTAGACAAGGTTAGAATGATTTAGTAGAAAAGACAACTTTAAAGTTCTTCAAAATGTTCTATTATGCAGTATGTTAGAAGACATAGCAAAATATAAACACAGGGTGGCGCATAAGTAACGCACCCTTATTTATTACCGCATTATACACTGGGTATCTGTAGACAGGATACGACATGTAAATAAACTTTAAGAGTTCTTCTATCGTTTGTAATTAACCCTATCGTTATACCTTTCATAGTTTTTTATTATTAATTTTTTAAAGGTTGCGTTACTTATGCGCCACCCTGTAGATAGGCAAAGGGATATGGCATGCATTTAGCGCGGCGTACGGAAGCTGGTGTAAACAATCGATGGAAAAATATATAGATAAAAGTGAAGAGAGTTGTGTGCTTCCTGATACCCGCAATCAAAAAGTTTAAATTTGACATGCGTCCAAAAAATTAGTTCAGACAAAATGTTTGCGAGCGTAAATGCAGTTGGGAACTAAAGTTGAGTCGTGCTGCAACACAGCTTCTGAAAAAACTCCGAACCACGTGAACTATACAAAAATACGAAAATATATTACATGTATTCGGGTTTACTTGAAGTAGGGATATTTTTCGGTCCTTTGGCATCAACATTCTGAAGTTACAAATAGGTTAAAAGGTTTTGGTTACGGTATAACCCGTCAGAATAGAAATGAACAGATATAACCATAAGATAGATTGACGATCAGATCTCTCGCAGTCCTTCCAGGCATGAGCAATGCTAGAACTTCAAAAAATGATTATACTGATGTACAATATATACTTTACAAATCAACAGGTAATGATTTCTCGCGCAGTTATTCGAAAATTCCCTCTGAAATCCATGACGTGTGTGTGGCGGATCCACATTTTTGCCTGGCTGCTTTCAAATTGTTTTTTTTCCCAGAAGACTATTGCTTAACAACGAGTTGCTATTCCTCAGAGCTGATGGATAAAAAATCATCAAGTAAGAGATAAAATTAACAGTTCAGATAGCTCGGCGCACAAATCTTTTGGCCATAAAAACTAAAATCGCTTTTTCATTTGTCAGCAGTACCTGCCAGCCAAAATATTTCACCTGTAGAACAACACCGGTGTCGAGTACTGAATAAGACATCCGCTATAGTTCGAAGTAGTAAATCTATGTAGGAAAATAACTACGGCACTAGCTCATTAATAAAACATTCACTTACAATTAGCTGTGTGAATGTGAGCCATAAATTCATTATATTTTGCGAAAACCAACTTTCTGAATGAAAACTGCAAAAAATAAAATTCGTCGGTGAAAGTTACACAAGGCTACCTCACATCGTCCAAGCCCCTCTTGCGTTTTTAGCATGCAAGTAAACGCAATCAGAATCCGATTTCAAAGCAATTAATTCTCCAAGCAGATTTTCAGACGTTAGTTCGTACGGAAATAAACACGAGCAGACTGGCAAGACAACCGTTCGCAGGCTAACAAACTCATAAGCAAACAAGCAGGATATCTTTTCGCCGGCTAACAAACACACAAGTAGACATGAAAGGCATCTGTTCGCGTGCTAACAAACGTATAAGCAAACAACCAGGATATCTGTTTGCAGGCTAACAAACACATAAGAAACATGCAAGACATCTGTTTGCAGCCTAACAAACACATAAGAAACATGCAAGACATCTGCTTGCAGGCTAACAAACACATAAGAAACATGCAAGACATCTGTTTGCAGCCAAACAAACACATAAGAAACATGCATGACATCTGTTTGCAGGCTGACAAACACATAAGAAACATGCAAGACATCTGTTTGCAGGCTAACAAACACATAAGAAACATGCAAGACATCTGTTTGCAGGCTAACAAACACATAAGAAACATGCAAGATATCTGTTTGCAGGCTAACAAACACACAAGTAAACATGCAAGACATCTGTTCACATGTTGACAAACACATAAGCAGACTCACGATACATCTTTTCGCACGTAAACCAACTCCCTTTCTGTATATGACTTCGCAAACAAACAAAGAGACACGCAAGCAAGCGTGGCAGCAAACACAAGCAGATTTGGACTTCCAAGGAGCTAACTGCGGTAAAAACAAGCGACCGTCTCATCCATCACGCCGCTTTGCTGACGGAGTTAGTCATCCATCACTTCGGAAAATTAGTCCCTTTTTATATTAAAGATGACGAGCTCGAATGGTTCATTACTTCCTGTTTGATTTTAGTTTTTTTGGGGCTTGTCAAAAACTAAACCATAAAACTGAGCACGTTGCAAAAAGAATTTAAAAGCTTATATTTGCATGAGAAATAGACGTGTACTCCGACGTGATCAGGAATTAAACAACATGAATTTATTTCTCTTCGTTGTCAGTGTTAGAAATCAAAAGGCGAAAGCAATAAATTTTTGGTGGAAACAGTCATTTCATTTCATGTTCTCCAGTTGTAATTTGGGTAGAAAAGAATTGCCCTCAAGGAAGTGTTGGTCTATGAAGAACAGTGTTTTCAATAGATCATCTCGCTGCTTTTATTTTTAGCTCTCATGAGTTATTAAGTGAACAGAACTCAAAGTACTGGATTTAAATAACCGTTAAAATGACTTTTATTGTGACGTTATTCTATTGAACACTTCAGCTTCACGATAAAAACGGCAAGATTGCGTGCAGATTAAACCATTAGGATTTTTTAAAGTCAAATTTTCACATCACTCAATCTAAAAATCGTTGAAGGGAATTTCATACTCACGCGAGGAAAACAAATGTTTCGGGTAGTACCATGATATTAAAATAAATGTTTATAAATCAATGTTATACAATAATTTTATTCAAAAAGGATGAGGTTTAAGGTTATGTGTAGAGCGAACCAAATAAATTTATAACATTCTTTTCTAACCACAATAAACCTTTTGGTAGTAATAGCTTTACGGAGATCAACTTCTCAGAAATAGCTCTTTCTCATCGGTTATGTATTTTTATTCTTTCAGTCTTGCGTCCTAGACACTGCAAGAACGCCATAGATTTTTTACAGCGCCCAATTTTAGAACAGAACACACGTCAGATTCCGTGCCTGCTATCATAGTATCTGCTACAGATGTGCAGTTTACTTACGAAACGTTTATTCGCGCGTACTCGTTGAAGCCGACGTACGTAATAGCTGAAACGTACACGAGGGACCTTGATCTGAATTGCAAATGTAACACCCACGAGAGTTTCATTACCAAAACCAGTTTATTTAAGTTCTTTTGAATCGATTGGCCGAGTTTTGGTCGTTTCGAATTCGGTGAGCGACGAACAGAGGCGATATTGATTTTCAATCTCGTGATTTGGATGTTTTGGCGCTGGGCTGCCACTGGGACCCTCCGTTTAGCGGTAATTCCGCTAGAATTGTGTTATTGGAGAGGGGAAAAGTCGCCGCAAGATGACCCTTTAGTTTGATTTCAAAGTTAGGGTTTTAACCCTCATCTCCATGGGTTTATTCGGCGAAGTTGGACCACCGGTGCTTGACGCTGACTACTGAGGCGCAGTTTGGAAAGATACTGATTTGTGATGAAAATTATAGTACGAATTAACAATGTTGTGAAAAGTTTTAAATTATGGGGAATGAAAAATATACATTTACTAAATTGGATTAAATTTCATTTAAAATTTGATTCTTAACTGTAAAACAATCCGAGCTGAAGTCCAGCATGTAAAATTGGGTTGAGCGTTTCACAAATAATACGTACGCAGTCGCCAAATTGGCATGGAAAATTACTGATTTATGTCTACAGGTCACTGAATGTTAAATATCAGATTTAATTTGAAGACTGAAAAATAGCGTCGAAGAAATACGCAGTAGACTTAATTTTTTCTTCGCGTTCTGATTAGAGGCATTTCAACTACCTTGATCAGGCACTTAGAGCTGATGCTCCTTTCGAGCATGTCCGTGAGACAACAACTCCAAAAAGAAGCGCATCATTTTTTCCTGCTCGTCATGATCAGAAGCAGCTTCCTCTCACGCAGGGACCAAATTATGGTCATTTGGTGCATTGATGAAGGGCCTTTCACGACCTGATCAAGCGCCTTTCATGGCCCTGCTACCGAGGGCACTGGCGCTCTGGGGAGACGAGGGCAACCAGATGTGCAAATACACAAATGTATGCAACACACACGCACTCTTGTATACTTTTTCAAGCACGAGTGTCATGGAAAAACTGCGCACAGTGCATCACAGTAAAAACCTGGAATGCTCATGCACTCATCAATTTTGCTTTTATTCTTTGATATTCTCTCCTTTCAGATATCTGCCATCAGTTGTTAAAAAATAAGAACTTCTGACGCTTTTGCATGTCATATTCAGCCAGTCATCTGCCCGAACGCATTTATAATTGATATTTCAGAAACAATTGTTGTTCAGTTTTTTGCGTCGCAGTGTAGTGGAGCTTTGTTACATCGATTGCGTCAAATCCAAAATGAATGATTGGCGAGAAATCTACATTCGTTCTGAAATAAATTCAAACAAAATTCCCAAATTCAAATTGATCCTTAGCAGCATTGATGCAAGATTGTGTACAATTTTTCATGGGATTCACAAACTTATTTATGCACTATTGACGTGTAAAGCTGTTGACCAATTTAAGCACGGGTATTCTAGGCGTTCTCGCCGCAGAAATGATGAAAGAATTTATTCGAATACGGCGAAGAAAGGAAGAATTCCTGTTATGGCATCGCGTTCGTGGGCAACATGATTATCTGAAAAGAGTTGATGTTTGTTGCAGCGTGGGAAGCCATAAAGTGTGGGCAGCTTTGAAGTTTGTAGTCGAGTGCCATCAGTGAGATTTGACGTACATACGAGAGCGTGTGTGTGTCACTGCGACATCTCAACTAGCACTGGCTTTGGGCGACTGATGCCCTGGTACTCAAAAAGTTTGCCTTAATAATTATTCACCAATGGTATTACGTAATAAAAAATACTGAAAATGAGGCAAGTATCTATTTACGAGAGCGTGTGTGTTACGGCGACGTCTCGACAAGCACTGGCTTAGGGTTTACTATTATGATTAAATCTGATAACGTGAACACTGGCACCAAACACACACAACAAATCTCTCTGAGGTGGCCGAAAAACACAGCACAGATGCGTAACTGAAAAAAAAATGTTTTCTTGTAATTCAGAAGCCTAACGTGTTAAAATAATTCTAATTACAAATTCAGAATGAACGGGATGGGACAATATGAACCATACTTTGTTAACGGAAGGGAAAAAAATTTTTGACCAGTGTTATCAGCGTCTATTACAAATGGAAAAATTTGTTTCGAGGAAGTGCTGTTTGATAGAAAAGCTGTGAATTATGTAGAGGCATGGGTGATGAAGATGTTCCACCCGCGACGGTGAGGCCATTGTAGAATGCAACTAGTGATCGTATTATTTGTAACTTATGGTAAGAATGCCTTTCATGGTAACCGCAGTCGCCCAATGAATTAGGGTACAACTTTTATTAACTAAACAGGGTGTTGTGTAATTCGATAAACAAATTTTAACCATATACAGAAAAACGCTAAATAAAACGATTTTCATGAGTGAGAAAAACCTCAAAACTCTTTCGTTTTCGAGAAATGATGACCTGAAATAATTTTAGATTCTCGTAGGAATAGGCTAAAGCGCGCGCCAACAGCATGCCTGAGAAGTTAGATTTTACTCGTTGCCTGCATTGTAAGCCTATTCCTACGGAAATCTAAAATAGTTTCAGGGTATCATTTCTCGAAAACGAAAGCGTTTTGAGGTTTTTCTCACTCATGAAAATCGTTTTATTTAGCGTTTTTTGTAAATGGTTAAAAAATGTGCATCAAATTACACAACACCCAGTACGTGGATTGTGGCTCGTTCACTTTGTGGGCGAGACAGAGAGGGTCAATAGTAAGTTAAAAGAAGAGAAGTTAGCTCGCAAGCTTAGGAAGAAATTTTATTGCTGTTTATAGTCCTCTAGAGGCCTCTTAAAGAGTCGTTGTTGGAGTGTGTTACGTGCCTCGTGCTGTGAAAATAAAGGAGCAAAGATACTATACAACACAGATTTTCGAACAATATTCAACGACGATGCTATTTTAAGAGTAGGATACTGCAACTGAGAAGGCGTTACTCACAAAGCTGTGTCGAGTAACATCTCGGCCATCATCTCGTCAGTGGCCCCAGTGATGACCAGCTCTTTCATGCCAGGCTGGAAGTGGCCGCATTGTAAAGAAACGTTCACCGCCGTCTCTAGTTTGTCTCCAGTCAATACCCAGATCTGTGGGAAATTGCCAGTTAAGGAACTAATGATGAAGATCACGGTGTTGGGGCAGTTGTTAGCATTCAAAATGCTGGTACAAAATCTGATTACCTATCGTTTTGGATTTATTACTCTGATTCAATTGATGATCCTCTTAAAGATTACGGCTTCAAAAGGGCTTGTGTTAGCGACATCTCCGTTGCCCAATTTTGGGGTACACAACCGTCGATTTTGTGCGTCTAGTTGTCTTTCTTCTCAGTCGATTTGTGTATTATTTTCAGGCGCTCCAAATAACAAATAAATATAATTTGAAGTCACTGGGATTGTTGTAATGAAGGCGGTTATCCGGTTAGCATTTACCGAACTCTGATTGGTAGAGCAGACCGATAATGATAGAAAACAGTGGCTAATTTTGAACAATCGGTTTCAGAGAATTTCTCTGGTAGCTTCGAACCTGCAGAAATTATTCGTTAACAATTTTATATCATGTCCAGATCATAAGTTCCATGCTCTTCACTTGTCGCTCCCACCACGTAATTCGGGTAAATGAATGCATGCTGAGGGCACTGGTGGGCATGGACCTCATATCAAAGAGTATAAAAAGGAGGAAATGTTTGATGTCTGGAGCATGTTGCGAATGTCCCAGGACGATCAGAGGCGCTCCGCCATTACGGATTGAGGCCACATTCGTTCATGTTTTCTTCTTGCTTTCTCAATTGTACTTGAAAATGAAGGAAGACATGTAGGAGAGAGAGAGAGGGCGTATATGAGACGAACTAAATGAAAGAGATAGATTACGTAGCTGAGAAAGATGTAAAGTTAATGGGATAGAAAGAGTTTAACGAAAATATTCATTGACTCATATGAGGTAGCAAATTTGTAGCCATTAAGGCAACAACGAAAATTTAAGGCTATTCTCAAATGACACAATTAGAAACAGCACATAAGTTTTCTGACTTCTGAAATTTATCAACCATTTTTGCCATCACTAACGAGAAGCATTTTAGTAGAATTTTTTTTCAAGGAATAGCACGCTCGCCCTCTTCAAACAAAGAAAACTCCCCGACAATGGGAGGTTAGGACTAATGTTATACTAATTATTAACTCGTTCATGACATCCGACATAATACGATTTACAACGATGTTGTTTTGTCTCAAGAATGTAAATATCGCTAAAACATCGATGGCAAAGAACGATGCTAAGGTGAAAATATGGTTTTCTTGGCAAGATTTTAAATATAATTAATATAACGATGGTTTGATGGTTTGCTATCAGATAAATTAAACCAGAGTAACTTAGGTATATCTTAGGTACATATTTGAAGAACTGCGCTAAGATGCCAATATGATTGTCTCGTCAAGATCGTCAATATCACTAAAATAACGATAGTAAGGGACGGCACTAAGATGACAATATGATGTCAAGATCCTAAATATCACTACAATAACGATCGCAAAGAACGCAACCAAGATAACTTTACGTTGATGCCGGCGGCGCGGAGGTGGCGGAGCGTGAGGGCGACGTCAGCCTGGAGGTCGTCTCGCACCCCCGTCGCGCCGAGCAGCATCAGCCCCTGCTCCCAGCTGTCGTACACGCGCCCCACCGCTTCGTCCCGCCCCTCCAGCTCCTGCGACAAGGCACAAAGGATGTTGTTGGGTGTTTTATTCCAATCAAGCCTGATACATGTTTTGTTCCAATCAAGCTTGATGCATGTTTTGTTCCAATCAAGCCAGATACATATCATCTTGTATATTGGTTTTACAAACGCTGGCGTTTTATTCCAATCTAGCCTGATACATATCATCTTGCATATTGGTTTCTCAAACGTGCATAACACCAGGACGCGATGACATTACCCCTTGGTCAATGTGATTTCTTTGTTAGAGAAAATCTTATTCCATTGAGGGGTAAAGATAGATACAAAGGAGGGAAAAAGCTAAACGAATGGCATGAGTGAACTCCTGTCCTGAATTGTTTAGGTTCACAAAAATTAAAGTTGTGTAAAGTAGCATTTGGTGAAATGATTTTATTCTCCGAGTAAAAATGTAAATAGCGAGCAAATTTTGATCTTCTCTATATTCGAATTTGAAGCTTATTTCCGCAGTTGGATGAGGAAGAACAAAGAATCCCGAAGTAAATGTGCGTCATTTATCAATATTATAAACTCCGCCAATATGAACTACGTCGAGTCAGCCGTTGCTGAACTTTAATTTTCTGTGCGAACGTTGTGCAAAATTGCGGTTTCATTCCATCGGACTAAAGTTCCTTCATTTCTTGTCTATGAAATTTAGGGCAATTCTAATCAGTGAAATTCAAAGCAGTTCGTATCACTGAAATTAAGAAGAGTTTTATCTCTAAAAACGCTGACAGTTCATTAAACAGGTCCACGGCGCACAGCAAAATGTGAAAGCGCAATCGGAGCAATTAGAAGGACTTCATCCTCTAGTTTCGGACCTTAAATTAATAAGCCTACAAATCCAAACTTTTGCTGCTATATTGAATTAACCAGGCGATAAAATGCTCCCTGAAGACAGATTTAATTTACGAGCGGGCCTGACATGTCGACTGGATTTCCTGAACATCAGCGCAGAATTTAAGAAGAGGAGGAGCTCGGCTGTTCATTTCGAACCAGAAAATTCTGAGGCCTGTTTGATGAGTTCTGTTTTTTGGCACAGAGGGAGCGGCAGCCCTGTAGCGAAGCGTGGGGAGGAATGAGCGGAATTCGGTACATTTAGTGACCTATCGGATGTTTGAATGATTGAAGTCAGTAGAGTAGAATAGCCGAGTGATCTTATTTGCATTAGTCGTAGAGTAGAATAGGATACGGTAACATGAATGAGCCGAGTGATCTTATATGCACTAAAATTGCTACTCAATTTCTGTGTCCCCATGCATCTAGCAAACACAAGCACCAGTGGAGAAGTGAGCGAATATTTGAATGATTGAAGTCAGTAGAATAGAATAGGATACTGCAACATGAATGAATCCTATACTAGAAGTGCTACCCAAGTCCTGTGCCGCCATGCATCTATCACACACAAGTACCAATGTACTGTAGAAGTTTTTGGTGACCACCATTGAAATCATTACTGCTCTGTGCATAAAAGTGCTAAGAGTGGTGACCACCATTGCAACCATTACTGCTCTGTGCATAAAAGAGGGAAAAGTTGCTAGGAGTATGAGTAACAGACACACTCACAGTCATTAACCTGTACGCACCACGCGAGTACATTCGTTTTATCATGAAATAATTGTCACTTTAACAATCTGGAGTTCCATGGTTGGGAGTTTTCATTGCATCGGATGTGTTGTTACAGCCGTTGAATACTATACATATTCATATAATGTAGACAATGCGTTCGAACCAAGTACAACCAGAAGCGGGTTAATGTATTAACGAAGAGGGAGCGTTTAGGACCGGGTGTGCCACAAGTGTTCAATGGCGTAGTACAAATGTGGTAGTGGGTATATGGTGAGGATGTGGTGGTGGATATGTTGCGAGGATGTGATAGTGGGTATGTTGAGTGGATGTGGT
>JACJUY010002311.1:36676-110763 GCA_014220935.1 Platorchestia sp. MABIK | reverse complement strand
GCCACCAGGCACACATGTTAAGCGATCAGGCACACATGTTAAGCGACACGCTCGTGCTGTTGGATACGCAAGTACTACAATATCCTTAAAAAATATGCAAAATCCAAAAGCACAAATCAGTTGACACAAAAAAAAGACACAAATCAGTTGAAAATTCCCAGAATTAAATGTTTCTCAACAAAGGGTTGGGTCTTAAATCAGGGTCAAAGTACGTTTCCGGCCTGGCTCACTTGGTCGAGACGAAGCCTTTGTAGAAAACCATGCAGTTACGAGTCAATTTACGGGACCAGAGCACATCGCAAGCCTTAGCTACACAAAAAGATCCACGCAGTGGAAACGACCTGAAGGGTCTCTTAGATCAGCATACATCTATGGATACCGGAGCGAGAGCTGACGCAACAACTCAATTTTGTAAGCGCTTTGACACGGGTAGAGTCGCGGTCCTCGAGGGCCGAACTGAGACCGGAGAGACAATGATTGACGACTAGCACACTCACAGAGTCATTCAAGAGGTGATCTAAACAATATGCGCAGTGCGAGGCTTCATAATTATTACTGGCTTTATTTGATTCCAAGTTTTCTAGAAATTAAATACGGTGCAAGATTACGTGAATCGTACTGATCGGGAACACGCATCTCCGCTAAGCATTTACAATAGTTGCCAGAAGTGGCAGATCACGCAGAAACATTCATGTGATAAATGGACAGCTGAAATATTAGCACTATGCCAATATGATACCCATTTGATGGTGAATCAGTTTAATTCACTTAAATACATATAACTGAAAGCATAATCCCAAACAAGTATACAGTAAACAAAACAAAAAGTACAAGAACGAGGCTGAGAAAGCTTATATACCATGAGATAATAATGCTTTGTAAGTTAAATATTTCCCACTTTCCATTTTGATGTTCGGCAGAGCTCGGCTCAGGATTCCTGTAAGTTTAATTAATGAAATATGATGCATTTTCCAGCAAAATAACTATTGGTTAACCTTAAAAAAATTCTTCTTTTAGTTTTTCAATTTCAGTGTCGAAGTTCCAGAATAAGACCATTTTAAGGTGGTTGTCTCAATATTGAAAACATGTTAGAGCGCTTAGAAATTTTATTCAGAAATAGGTTTAGACGATTCAAAGCCGATGTTTACATCTAGAAGAAATTCGAAAGAAAATTTTCAATTTCATTGTTTATTTTCGATAAACGCTAAACACATCTATTGTTGTTGGCTTTCATTCTAAGGTTATCGAATGTCTCATAAATCCTTGTTGCACTGACATAGACGATGTAATCAAGGTGTTTGTACGATATTTCTCGAATAGTTGAGTTCAAACTGCTTAAAATGTCGTTCACATTTAAAGTTGATCAGCTGGCAGCCAGAGGGAAATAACAGAAGCAGAAGTTCATGTTTCAATCAAGGGAGGTATACGTGTGAGTCTGTATCCAGGGTACTAGTCAGCACGATTCAGCACGATTCAGATGTAGCGGGAGTTAAATGTAGTTTTTTGATGTGTAATCCGCAATCGCCTTACTCCCTTGAAGGTTTTCGAGCTTTGGAATTAAGACGACTCGTGATAAAGATATTAATGTAAGCAGCAAGGCCAATTGCCATAATAATGGCTGGAAAGTTGTTCAAAATCTTTCATACACTCAGCACAAGATTTTACAAATTGAAATGCTAAGTCGTGGTGCAGTAATCTGTTGTCTTGTGCGTGCCTGAAAAAGGAAATTAAGCGTCTGTACAGCAACAGTTTTTTAGATTGTTAAATAAAAAGAAGTCTTTGTTAGCATCAAACTGAGACAACTCGTTATAGAAGCAGGCCCCAAATTGTTTTCGTAATCATTTGTGAGACTAATATGCAAAACGCGTCGTCGATGAGATAAGACGGGATCGAGTGGCATGTTACGCTGATATTTGCAATTATTCCGAGTCCTGGAATGATATTGCGTATTACTTACTTAACACGTTTGTCGCGTATTGGGCCACATGTGTCCCAATCCATTTCCCGACCTTTTCAATGAATAACCGTTCTTATAGAAGATGAAATGTTACAGTGCAATTGTATTTTCATATTTCTTGGGTAGGATAAAAACGTTTTCGAGCAATGAAGTCGACTTCCCAATTCTGCTACTTACAACCTAGCCAGACCAATCCTAAAACCATGGAAACGCGGTGAATGTGTTAAAATAAGTTGTGTAAGTAATTAAGTTACCATCCAATATCCCGTGAACAGTTTTAGGAGTCAAGGTAATGGTACAATTTTTGAGATGCAAATGTCGTTTTGCCCTCTATAGACATACACGTGTCAGTAATCAGACTAAATAAAGGATTACTATCAATACGTACCGCTCAAATCAGGTACTTATCAATGAAATTCAATGTTCCCAGTTACCGGAAGGCAGACAATATTGAGGCTAGCAATCCAAAGTAAATCAAAACAGTGGATAATTGAAAACCTGTTTGAACGAGAATTCCACGTTTCCTTGTTCATGAAGTAACGGATTCAATGTGAAAATGAACTTTCTACGTTGGGAGTCAAGTCATTGCAACGTGTGATTGTTGTCTTCATTTTCGGAGATTTTGGACGGAACACATGCTCTGTCAGCTGCCCAGAGAAGTGCAGTAAGATATCTGCCAAGTTTGAGAGGCAGCGTGCATCCGGGACCGGAGCATGCGGGACCTGCTACACCCAAATTCTTTCCCTGTACGTAGTTGAGAGTAAGGATCAAATTTTCTCAATGGACCTACCTATTACCTCGCGTGCATGTTTTATAGAATTTTAGCTCGCCGGATCCATATTTTCAAGGAACAGCTCAATACAAAAAAAAAATACACACTGTTGGCTTGGATATTTTTGAATCAGTTGTGTTCCTTTGGGTTAAAAAATTATGAATGTAGTGTGCGTTATGTACCATCTCTTTAAGTATCGTAAAAATAACTATGTTGCTTGGACGTAAGTTTCAACACTGAAGTTATACAGTAGAATGAGATTAAGAAAACTCTGTTCGAAGCCGGACCAGGGAATTCTGTACCGAATATCAGAAACTTGTCAATTCTTGTTTACAGAAAACTTCAATTCAACGAATAAATATCTTGATTCATGGAAACGAAAACGAAACTATCTCAAATAGTCTGCTTAGAACGTGCTGTAATGAAAAAGTTCTGCAAATAAATGATGCGTACCGTAGAGTGTCACAGCTTTTACCTGTGAATCGGAGAGGAACATCAATAGTATTCACGAAATAAACTAATTTTTGTTTTCTGTAGGTCGTTCTACGAAACTCTTATTAATCTGCTAACTTCTACAGTTGTCCATATTATACAATTAGAATTTTATCAAACGGGCATAACTCAAAAATTTCCTCACCGAAATTATTCACTACAATTCAAAACAAGCGGACGTGGACGTAGCAAATATTATACACCAAATAAATTTAAAATTTGATCACTTAATTGAATCTTTCACAGTTTAAAGTTTTATTTTTACATTGCACTCATTGAAAATCCTTTACTGAAAGGCCTTGAACAGTTGCAAATCGGTTAAAATATTTCTAAATAAATATTTCCTTATTGTATTGGATAGCTTTTCCGTGGCTCCGTTGGTGGCTAAACGTTCAAGAAAGCGCGTACTGCGGACAGCGTTTGCGTGTCAAGCGAAATCCTTAACACTTATTGGTGAGTATTACAAACTCTCGTCATCTTCAGTGATCATTCGGTAGTCATGGGACAAAAGAGCATTTACTATTAGGAATTAGGTAGGTGTCGACATCATTTTTGCGTGACACGAGACACAAGCAACATGGGCATGTGTGCCTCAACTTCGCGATGACAGAAACTTTCTCGTGAATGAAGATGTCGCCGGAGACAAATGGTACATTTGGGCAACTCCCAGAACATGAAAAAAGATTTTGTGTATGTTCTAAAAATTGTCAAGTATACTTTCAATTAATCATATTGCATTCTCATTCTTTTATTCATGGTCTCTTAGAAAAAGAATGCAACTTTAGTTTACTGCCTCTTTGTGTTCTGCTGTTAGAAACGTTTAATAATATTGTTGTTTTAGTTCAAGCATCAGTAATTGAATGTCTCTTACAATAAATGTAGGTTTTCATCACCCAAATTTGTTTCTGTGTAAAATTTTGCGGAACGTTTTTTCAATTTTTTTGAATAAATTTTTACAAGCTCAGCTACCTGCAAGGTTCGCATGAGCGGTCGATGTTTGTGGTGATGACAAGAATTTTAAAGAGTTTCACAAGCGCGTGTATGAGTTTGCATCATAGAATATAGTCGTTCCCCTCTCAGCATCTTGAAAGAAACTACTATGGGGGGCAAGGAAATGAACGATACAAAACTCATGGCGCATAGAATTGGTTAAGTCAGCACATTTTGAGCAATTTACCAGAACAATTAAACAGCCAGAGTCCTCGCAAATTTCCCCACACCGCGGAAGTAACCGACAGAAATATGCGTCAGCAGCGCAGCTCCACGACTAGCCCACGGACGTTCACAAGGAGGAAGATCACGGGCTGTGAACAAATACCGATAGTTGTGTAGGTTTGTTCTCTGCGGTAAAACAAGGTTATACTGAAGAACGCCCAGAGCAAATTGTGAACTTTCCGGCCAAACGTCGCACGGGATAGCTCCCAGATGTATCCCAGATAGGAATCTGCCATAACTATAAGCCTGAACGAAGTCTAGCAATAGCAATGCAGTTCTAGCAATGGAAATATCAATAGCAATGGCCATAGCAATGAAGTTCTAGCAATGGCAATGGCAATAGCAATAGCCATAGCAATAAGGTCCTAGCAATGACAATCACAATAACCATAACAATTTAGTTTTAGCAACGGCAATAGCAATAGCCATAGCAATAAAGTTCCAGCAATAACAATGGCAGTAAGGTTCTAACAATGTCAAAAACAATGGCAATGGTAATACAGTTCTATCAATGACAATGGCAATAGCAATAAAGTTCAAGCCATGGCAATTGCAATACATTTCTAGGAATGGCAATAGCAATAAAGTTCTAGGAATAGCAACAGAAGTAAAGTTCTTGCAATGGCAATAAAGAACTAGCCATGGCAATAAAGTTCTGGCAATGACAATAAAGTTCTAGCAATGACAATAAAGTTCTTGCAATGGCAAGAAGGTTAGAGCAATGAAGGTGAAGTTCTAGCAATAACAATAGCGATAAAATTCTAGTGAAAAAAATAAAAATTAAGTTCTAACAATGGAAATAGTAATTAAGTTCTAGCGAAGGAAATAGCAAAAAAGTTTTAGCAATGGCCGGAGTGTTAGGGTAGAGTGGTGGACCTCATACTTGATTCAAGTAGGAAAGAATTACCGCACAGGTTGACTCGATATAGCGCTATCCGTCACTGCAACCCACCATAACAGTAATCCGGTCTCAGGGTCTTCATAGTGACGACACGGTAGTCCTGGTGCCAGGCCTCCACCTCACATAGGAACAAATGGCTTCTCCAAAGCGTCGCCGCCCCTGCCTCCCATCCGTCCGCAGACCAGCCGTTCGTCCAGGAGGCCATCGACAAGTTCAGTAGTTGTCCAAGCGCACACATGCTCTCATAAGTCAAAACGAGAGTCATGACAGAGGCCTCAAAGATTAGGTACTGCGAAATGAATAGAACAGATGAGGGATCGGGCCAGTGGCAGACTCCCGCTCGTACTTCTACCAACTCAGAAGTTTCCGAACTTCTTTTTTCTTTCTTGGAGCGCTGGAGTGACCAGGGTTAATTTCTGACTATTAGTGGCTATTAGTGAAGAAATAGCGCCTTGAATATTTGGAAATTTACGCAAACTACACAATTCTTTAAAAAAAAACAAAAATCACGAATGATTCTCGTATCGAGCATTTTTGATCTTAATACTAATTGCGGCAATTTCTGTACATAGCAAACTGAAATTTAAACTTAGATGTAACAGCAACCAATTACCGATGGAACCATGAAAGTAAATAAAAAGTGTATTATGATTGTATTATTGTTGAAACAAAAAATAATGGACCTCATATTTCTTCTTTGTGTGAACTGTTGATCAGATTTGAATAAGGGAATTTAATGGTTCAGATATCCTACACCTTCTCTTGTTGTGCAAGGACGGAAATTCAATTCTTGAAAACTCAGAACACGACAAACGACCACCCATGGCCCGCTTATAGCCGGAAAGTTTTGTTATTGCGGCCGGAAGCCAAAGCTCAGCAGCAGGCGGTATGTTAACGAGTGCGAAGGTCGCATTAAAATTTGATCAAGCAAGTATATATGGGGAGGCATGTTCAGTGCACCTAACTTCCATCCGACACGAGCTCCTAGACTGCAGGTTTTCTGGACCTGTGAAATCTTAGAATTTTACTTCTCATTTTCGAACGATTTTCCAGCGACCGATTTGGAGTTTCACTCTAACAGTTATTCCAGAAACTCACACTATGAATGAAATTGTAAGTATATTTCGACTTTGTGTCGGATTCAAAGCCATTCATAATTCACCTTCGTCATGTACAGATCAGAATGGTAAAATACACATAAACTGTACCTGATCTATTTAATTCACTTTCTCCTATGCATTACGCAGCGTAGCTGCTCAATGTTCTCATACTATCCCGAACGTAAGTTGGCTGATAAGTATTTCCTGGAAACTTTGTGATGGGCGAACTGTAAGAAATTGTCAACTAGTCCTAGATATTCCCATTTAGAGCAAATGTGGCAAAATTAATGTCATTCGTGTACAGGTTGCCCAGCTGAACATACAATTCATTTCCATTGAGGTGTCTGGTGAATTAATGTATATATCTAATAAGCTCTTCCTATTCTGATAATAGCTTTGCATAACATACCTGTGATTGTTGAAAAGAAACAATATTTTCTTTTTCAAATTTTCCTGAACATGATTCAATGGTTATACGAGATACCATCTTAGTTCAATCGGTATTATTTGTATTAGGTATTATTACACACGGTATTGTTTCACGACACATGTGAAAACTTTGCTAACATCACCAATAAAGGAGCATCACTAAATCAGCAACACTAGACTTATCAAATTATAAAACTCGTTTGAGAGTATTTTATGATTGTAAATTCCACGTGTTATTTTCAGTTATTATATGATAACTTTGCAAGCGAAGCAAAGCTGTAAACTGGAAACAATTTTATACTTCATTACAGGAAACGTGTGTTCGTGCTCGCAGCATAGAACAAAAGAATATGAATTTAACGTACGGAAACCATGGAGAAGTATTACTTCCTCATTTTCTAAGACTACAACTAACGTAACTTTCTGAATGAATGTAACAATAGTTTTAAAATGTACTTATGAAACCCAAGTGAATGAATCAATGGATGATTAATTACTTCAAATTAGTCGATGAAGATTCCCGTCATGAAAGAAGAACAGTACTTCTGTCACTTCCCTGTAATGGACATGCTCAATTTCGATCAGTTGTGTTAGATTGATATTTTTCTACGCCTTCCTACCAGCGATTAGAGCGGACTTGTTGATTTTCACATCAATTATTTTCTATATCATAGTTAGCATTGAAATAATGAAGACTATCATTTTGTATTCATTCAAGTATGATTGTGTCATAGCTTATGAAAAAATGTTTAAAATGGCAAGTTCAAACACATCACGTTCATTGCTATATCAAAACGTAATGCATATATTTGAATGTCCACTGCCTTTACCAATGCAAATGACACTAATTTTTGCTCAGTTAGTTGATCATAACAATAGAAACATCGAATAGTGAATTTGTGCCCATTTTTTGGATAATGTTCACCAAAATTGCTCTATAAGCCCAATGATGAAAACTGCAAAATACAGTTGATCAAAACACTCAGTAACTGCACAACTAAGCGCGATCCCTGCGTCCCAGCTGCGGGTTTGTGCGCCCACTGAAAGTTGTGTTCCCGACAGGCGGTGTTGTGCTGCTTGCTGTCGGTGGCTGCTGGCCGACCTGACAGCGGTTACGCCGCTCCTCCCGTCGGTGGCTTTGGTGGCAGTGGTGGAGGATTTGGTGGAGGTCAAGAGGGAGAGCATAGCGTACGGCTTGGAGGAGGTTCTGAAGGAGGTACAGGAAGTAGTTACGGAGGAGGCCAAGACGGAATCGGCGGAGGCTTCGGTGGAGACCAGAGTGTGGAATTCGACTTAGGCTTCGGTAGAGAGAAAGGTGGAAACGGTGGGGTAAACTACGATGGAGGACAAGGTGGTAACCTCGGAGGAGGCTTCGGCGGAGACTTGAGTGGTGAATTTGATGAGGGCTTTGGTGGAGGGAAGAGAGGAAACGTCGGGGGAGACTACGGTGAAGGGAAAGGTGACCACGGAAGAGGCTTCGGTGGAGGGAAGGGTGGAAACTTCGGAGGAAACTTCAATGGAGGCTTTGGCAGAGGACACGGAGGCCCAGTTGTGAGTACAAAGAAATTTCTTGTAAGTGATGAATCTCGAACAAAGATTTCCTGCAGTGTTTTCCTTCATGTGCGCTTATGTAATCTGCTGACGAGTCGTTCAAATTGCAACAGGAATTTCTAAAATAAATGCGATTACCATATACGTTTATTGAAATGCTCTCTTACGTATTCTCTTTTTTTGCTAATGGTGTATTGCATTTTTTCTAGATGTCAAGGATATGATTTAACCCTGTACCCCTATGGTTTAAATGCAACACGTTTTTTAATCTTTGTTCGGGTGTGTCGGCTAACACAAAAAGATTATTGATCTATGCTTAATATTTATAAAAAATTTTCATAAGTTGAATCATAAAAATTAATTTTTTTGGTGCGACTCTAAGCAATGTTCAAGACTCACTGCTGTAGTTCATTTGGAATATAAGTGTAAATTTCGTCCCCGAGTTGACATTTAAGCCTTATTCTTGGAACTTTGATGATTCAACTGGTTTGATATGGCATGGTTGCAGTGGTCATATGATGAAGCTTTGGTTATTCAACAGGCTCGCCCCCAGTACAACTTCAACTACAAGGTTGACGACGAGTATTCCGGTGTGTTTTTGGGTCACGAGGAACAGAGGGACGGCTACGAGACCCAGGGCAGGTACTACGTGCAGCTCCCTGACGGTCGTCTGCAGTCGGTCACCTACAAGGCGGACCAGTCCGGCTACCACCCTGAGGTGACCTACGAGGGCGAGGCGCAGTTCGACGGTCCTGCTGGCGGTGGCGGCTACGGAGGAGGCCCTGCTGGGGGTCAGTGGGTGGCTGTGTAACATATTTTTTCCCATGAATTCTTCTACCTGTGGGTTCTTACTGCTGTTTTTAATCGTATGGTTGATTTCGAGACAGGTAATGTTGTTACGTTCGAATGAGAACTGGGCTTTTCTTGGGTAGCTTGGTAGTAGCTTGGTGTACACCATCAATTTTATCTATTTATTTATTTTTTCCTCCACTCAACTTACCTCTGCTTTTGATTTGTATTGAAATTTTATTAAAAGTTAAGCATATATAGTGCTTCTGGCAAGAGGTCAATGTGGACATTGTATTCAACAATCTAAGAAATTTTGGAATTAATTTTTGCTAGGATTACTATTGTGAAATCATTTATGAAAATTCCTAGTGACTAAGGGTGATGATTGTGGCCTGCTGTCGGCTACCCTCCCATAGGGAGGAGAGGCCTGGTATATGTATGTATGTATGATTTATGAAAATAATAAAAAAGGACTGGTTGAGACTTTACTACTCGTAGGTCTTAAATTCATTTTCAAACACTTGACTTGAGCGTGCATTAGACTGATTGTCTACCCTTTTTAATTCACCTGTGATCAAATAAATTACGTAAATATCATTCTCCAAGTGAGAACTGAACAATCAAAAATCTATTTAGGGTTAGTCTCATTTCACCGACATGGGCATATCACTTTATACTCTCGAATAGAGAGTAAGCTTATTTAAATGCTCGGTAGCAGTGTTTCTCGCTGATGATAGCAAGCATCGAGTTCGAAGCCATGATTCCAGTGAAGTGAAAACTACATTGAGATCGGGTTTTGTCAAAAAAGGTATTGTGAGTTTACTTCGATTTTCAGTTGAACGATCGTGAAGGCCATTTGAGAAGATGCTAGTTGTTTAAGACCTTTATCGCACTCATCATGCAAAGTTCTTTTCTTGCAATTACACATTGATGACGAAGGAGATCTTATAGCTTAATCATTTCTAGGTATTTGAATATTCACTTTAAATGGGCATTGTATTCCAAATTTCGTATGGTAATAATGGCTCTCGTAAATTAAAAGTACATTCGTGTTTTTTTGTCGGTCTCATGTCATGCATCTATTCCATATCAAAGAAATTATTTGACTAATTTTCTGACCAGCATTTATAAAACTTCTTCGAGTGGCAGAAATTATACTGTATTGAGAATCTCAATTTATTTTGATGTTTTGTATTCAATTGACAGTCACACAATATTAATTATACATGAAATTGAAACGCGGTCACGGAATTATGTTAGTCGTTTTCTTGATGAACGTACGACATGTCACGTAGAAAAGGAATTTTGGATTCTTCCAAGTATCAAAATGATTAAAATCTACTCAATTCACTTCTAAAAATTTCGTTGAATTTCGCATATGTTAACTAATTCTCCTCTTTTTTGAAATTTCATTCAGTGAAGTGATGCATTTGTGCTTATTCAACTGAAAGTTCCAGTTACTTTTCCTTTCTCGCATTTGGTGGTTCAGCACAGACTTTCTTTATTAGAGTACTCTATTTTAAAATAGATTTGCATTAACCCAGGCGTGTGTTATGATGAGAAATGATTATTTTATGATTCTGTTATTGAACGGACGAATAGTACCTTTAAAATCAGTTGTTCACTATAGTAAGCATCCAAATATTATATTTCAATTAGGTCGATTCGTAGGGAATCTAACGCGTAAAATAAAAAGAAGATCCAACGTAAAAATTTAAATTTTCATTTATTTCTTTTTGATGGCAAACGTTTCGGAATGTTTTAATTCCATCTTCAGTGCTGAAAAAAATACAAAAAGGTCAAAAAGATGCAAAACATCGAAAATACAGAAAGTTCTAAAAGTTCAAAAAATAAGCAAACATCTATAAAACTTTAATCCCACTGATAATTCAACTACAGTAAAAACGATCATTCTCATCGGCTCAATCACCCACCCTTTTTCAAGTACATACATTCATACATTTACACATGGGAACCTAAAAAACAGACGCGCGCCAACACACTCCACACACATACATACACACAGAAATACGTCAGTAGGTTGACGCAATGTTTAGTTTCACTGCACTCAAGTCTTTATTTAAGTCAGGTTTATGAGTAGATATGAACAAAGATTCTAAAATGCGAAGATCTTGTTCGTTGTTGGTGGTACATAGAGTGGTGAAATTTTTTGTTCTGAAAGGATGATTAAATTGCTGACAATGATCTCGGATTGATGAATGAGAAGGAGAGGAAGGTATGCGACCGGTTCTATGGGAAATTCCTGCATGATGGCTGTGTCTAATAAATTGTTGAAGTTTAGTACTACCGACATAAGTCTGCATGCAGCAGTCACACTTATAAAAATAAGCACATCCACTATACAGGCATTCCTCCAGACGTTCTTTCCTCCTAAAGTATGAACCGATTTTAAAAATATTTCTGTAAAATACACGGATGTCAACTGAAGTGAAAACCTACTAACCAGAGATACAACTTCTCTTTTCAGTTCCGAGTTCATATAACCTATAAAAGGTAGCTTTACATACAATTTCTGTTTTGCTACGCTCAAGGTGACAGGAGAGGGACAGTATTTTTTTTCTAGAAATTTTCTGACCGAATTATCAATTTGAAATTTAGGATACATATTCTTAATCATTAATGTCCTAATAAATTCTATTTCACGGTGGAATATTTCAAAACTGCTAGATATACGATATGCACGATGAAGTGATGTAATTATACAAGATTTGATATATCCCTTATAAATACAACTGAAATAGTTCGTACTTAAGCCAGTAAATGTTGGTTTCCTGTAGACAGAGGTAATGAGCCTGGAGTTTGACTTTTTCACGAGTACATCTAAGAAAGGGATTTGGCCATTTTGTTCTATTTCCATGATAAATTACAGTTACGAAACCAGATAAAAGGAATGGAGTTGTGATACTCGATAAACTAGACTATATTTCGAAAATGTAATCCATTCTTGCCGATCGGGAAAAATTTCGTGAAGAAACCCTTGACAAAAAAACGTTTGCGCTAAAACTAGAGAATAAAATCAATTATAGACTTAAAAAAGACAATGAGTTAGGCATTTTAACTGACGAATTATACAATACGTGCCGTTAGGTAGGTTGTCAACTTGGTGTTTTATACGGATTACCTAAAATTCATAAACCAGATGTGCCGATGAAACCAATTTTATCTGCCTGCAATACCCCTAATCCTAAACTTTGTGCGAATTTAGTGACGGTGTTAACCCCTTTTCGTAATAGTGAATTTTCCGTGGAAAACTCGTATCATTTTGTACACGAGTTATCGACTGTTGACGGCATAGAAAATCTGTTTATGTGTAGTTTTGATGTAGAATCCATGTATACAAACGTACCACTTAAAGAATCAATTAATGTTTTGCTTGAACGTATTTTTCAAGATAATCGCACCATTATGAATTACGACAGGGCTCAATTCAAACGCTTGCTAGACATCGCACTAAAAGATTCATTTTTTGTATTCAAAGGGAAAACTTACCGACAAATTGACGGTCTGGCAATGGGCTCAAGCTTGTCTCCCCTCTTAGCAAACTCGTTCCTGGCTAACTTAGATAAAAAATTTTTGACCCACTGCCCTACAGAATTTAAGTCCTTATTCTACCGTAAATATTTGAGTGATACGTTTGTTTTGTTCCGCTCTGAAAATGAAGCCACCAGTTTTTATGAATATATCACTGCATCTCATCCTAATATTAAATTTACCATGGAAATAGAACAAAATGGCCAAATCCCACTCTTAGATGTACTCGTGAAAAAGTCAAACTCCAGGCTCATTACCTCTGTCTACAGGAAACCAACATTTACTGGCTTAAGTACGAACTATTTCAGTTGTATTTATAAGGGATATATCAAATCTTGTATAATTACATTACTTCACCGTGCATATCGTATATCTAGCAGTTTTGAAATATTCCACCGTGAAATCGAATTTATTAGGACATTAATGATTAAGAATATGTATCCTAAATTTCTAATTGATAATTCGGTCAGGAAAATACTAGAAAAAAAATACTGTCCCTCTTCTGTCACCTTGAGCGTAGCAAAACAGAAATTGTGTGTAGAGCTACCTTTTATGGGTTATATGAACTCGGAACTGAAAAGAGAAGTTGTATCTCTGGTTAGTAGGTTTTTCACTTCAGTTGACATCCGTGTGTTNTTGGTAGTACTAAACTTCAACAATTTATTAGACACAGCCAACATGCAGGAATTTCCCATAGAACCGGTCGCATACTTTCCTCTCCTTCTCATTCATCAATCCGAGATCATTGTCAGCAATTTAATCATCCTTTGAACAAAAAATCTCACCACTTTATGTACCACCAACAACGAACAAGATCTTCGCATTTTAGAATCTTTGTTCATATCTACACATAAACCTGACTTAAATAAAGACTTGAGTGCAGTGAAACTAAACATTGCGTCAACCTACTGACGTATTTCTGTGTGTACGTATGTGTGTGGAGTGTGTTTGCGCGCGTCTGTTTGTTAGGTTCCCTTGTGTAAATGTATGAATGTATGTACTTGAAAAAGGGTGGGTGATTGAGCCGATGAGAGTGATCGTTTTTACTGTAGTTGAATTATCAGTAGGATAAAAGTTTTATAGATGTTTGCTTATTTTTTGAACTTCTAGAACTTTCTGTATTTTCGATGTTTTTTATCTTTTTGACCTTTTTGTATTTTTTACAGCACTGCAGATATAATTAAAACATTCCGAAACGTTTGCCATAGAAAGAAATAAATAAAAATGTATATTTTTACGTTGGTTCTTCTTTTAATTTTAGTAAGCCATTTATGAACATAACAAGGGATAGTAAAGCTCCTCATTCAGGGCCACAGACAACGTAATTTTAACTCGTTCGTAACTTAATGATTAACGCTCCTGAATTATTTATAAATTGCGCATCATCTTATTTCCAACCCAACCCATGTAGAACGGTAACTTAAGAGAGCTCTATAAAAGGACGAAGCTAAAATTTAGATTAACTGTGAACCACTTTGAGTTCACCATATGTTTACCCACGTAAAGTCAATTGCTTTCTTGCAGGACTTGGTGGCTTCCAAGAAGGTAAAGGAAGTGGCATCCAAGGTGGACTAGGGGGTGGCTTCCAAGGTGGTAAAGGTGGATTCCAAGGCGGTCAAGGAGGATTCCAGCAGGGCGGCGCTGGGAGCAGCTATGGTGGAGCAGGTGGTTTTGGAGGTGGAACCAAAGGCGGCTTCGGAGGCAATGTCCAAGAAGAAATTCAAGGAGTTTTCGGAGGAGCTCAAGGCGGTAGTTACATGGCCCCTGTCCAGCAAAGCTACCAAGCTCCTGCTCAACAAGGCTACAACTAAAGCAGCTTGAAGTGTCGCATGGTTCCCAACATGCGTGAACAATCATCTCTGTTAGGTGCTGAAATCTGGACAACTCCGTTAAAGCCTCTGTTCTTTGTTCTGTTGCTGGTCGAGTTTTTTACAGGTTGACAATGGCTCACTTTGTGGTCATTTTTCTTGCAAGAAAATAATTGCAAACCTGATAAGCCTATTTTTCATCCTCTGGCGTTCAAATTGATATGAGCGAACGATTAAATGGATTTACCATGGAATTACTTCGTTGCGTTTTTGTCAAACTTCAGCATATATAAAAGACTTTTTGACGCGTTGACAGCTTGGCGTCTCGTTCGGTGATCACCGAGGAAACATTCATATTATATTGAGTTCGACTATCAGTTATTCAAACCCCCAAACTACTGCAAAGGTGTTTCCAACAAATGAAAGAATAACGTCCCATTCAGTTTGAAACTTAGGGAACGGAAATCTATTACAACATTTGTTCCAACAAATCGTAGAAACGGTGTGATTCAAAAAAGTGAATGAAACAAGATAAAAATTGAAAAAGTTGATCGAGGAGAACTGAAACATGATGGTCCGTAACAAAACAAAAATATTCCATTTAACGAAAAGAAGGCTCGTCTGACATTCTTAGAAGTGGGAAATCGCAAAGTGAATGCTAAATTATAAATTTCTGAAACCAGATGTTGATCCTCTTTCAATTTATTTGTTGGTCGATTTGAAAGTTGAACATTGAACTTGACTTTATTCGGAGTTGAGTCTTGAATTTTTGCTCAGATCGCCAAAGTTAACGTGTTAAGCAATTTCAAGTAACACTTTTGCTTCAAATACAACTCTTTTGGATTTGTTTCCATCTACTGTCCACCTTATTTTTAATTAATTTTGAACTAAAATATGTTTCTGGGCTTAATGAACAGTAGTGAAAAATTACTGATTGACCCATAACTTGAATTATGCAAATAAGAAAAGAACAAGCTCTTCATATGTATTCTGTAGTGTAGATACGTTGTGATAGCAAGCACGTAAGAAATGCTTAAGTTACGCTGTTCATTTTAGTTCGACCATTTCTGAAATTACTCTATGTAGACCTGTGAAGCGTTTCCTCTTGGAGTGTGGTTGTTGACGCGTTGTAGTCGTTGGGATGTGGCCAATAACCTGAAGGACAGCGTCCCCCATAGGAATCCAGGATTCTGAGAAAATTTGAGAAATGAAGATTATTGCTGCTATAGGAAGTGTATGAGGTCAGTTACATCCTGTGAAAAAATGAGACTCGTACGATCACTCGTTCGCCCGCTACGGGGTTTTGAAGAATGGGGGGGAGGAGAGGGGGAAGTGGTATTTTATCATGTTACACCTCCCCCTTGGCTGTTTCTACACGGCGCGACGTTGCTATGCCATTTCCTATGCCTCTGTATTACTCCATAATGATTTCAAAAGTCTAACTTGAACCAAAATTTTTTAAAAATTTTTAATTAAAATTGTTTATGTTTCTTTGTTTTGCTTATAATGTAAACAATGTAAACAATGGACTTTGGGGTTTCAAAATGCATCTCCTCCTACAGTTTTTAAGCTACAGTAATGATTTTGATATCATTGGATGCGGAAAACGAAGGCCTTTTCAGGAAGTCCTATGTGACCTCACCATTACTTTTTTTTAAAAAGTTATGACGTCATAAATCCACATTTTTGGAAAAAAAATTTTTTTTATTTTTTTCAAAAAATTTTCATTAAAACTGGAAATTTGGGGAGCGGCATAGGACTTCCTGGAATTTCCACGTTTATCCGCATCCAATGATACCAAAATCATCCCCTTTACTCAAAAACTGTCAGAGGAGATGCATTTTGAAACCCCCCCCCCCCAAAAAAATCTGGTNNNAAAAAATCTGGTTTTCTATGAATATTTCGTTTTCTATGGGTAAAATCGCATTTTTGCACATAGGACAAATGAATCCCAATTGCATTTCCTATCAGTACACTAAATTTCATTGCTCTAGGTTCAATAATGAAAAAAAAGGTCCGTATGGGGGACGCTGTCTTGAAGGGAAATTTGTTGGCTAACACATTCACTGCCAGTCTGTCCGAGCTGCTGATATTACCTAACTTGCAGAACATTTGCATATTCACAACCATAAGTAGCGTTGTAATGGTCACTAGCTAGCTCGTTCTTTTGAAGGTTAGTTTCCACCCGCATTGTTCTCTTATGGAATACATCCCATCGGATCATAGTGGCTGCCGATTATCTTGCCGGTGTACGCTTTTTGTGGTGTACGGTAAACTCTTGAGATGAGACCAACTGACGCACTTCGTAAAATCCTTCATAAAAGATGTGATAAAAAATTACGAAATGCAGTAACCGGACCAAACTTAGTGAGTGAAGTTTCTTTATTTAAGTTCGTACCTGAAAAGAACTTTTAGATTCGTTAAACTCCAATTGTCTATGAATTCCTGATCATTAATGAAAACGATGGTCAAGGTTATTTCGAGCAATACCAACATCAAGATCACCACGGTCCGTTAACTGCCATCCTAACTTCTATATCTGCACTTCTCGATCCGATAATCAGAGAATTTTTCAGATCATCAATAAGGAAACCATCCTTGTGCTTACTGTTGTGAATTTATGCAGTTGTTTCTAAAATTGCGTAGGGATTTCAGACATTTCCAAGCATCTCAGATAACACGTAGCCCTGTATTCCAGCATAAATCTCTCACTGGCTATTTTTGGCGGTCGTTTGCTCGTGAGCGAGTGTCGTGAAACTCGGAATCACTGGATTCTTGCTCTCGTTACTATAATTCAATGGCGATTTTGAATAAAACTAACATTAAAAAGAAAGAATCTGCACACTAAATATTTTCGGTCAGTTGAAAAAACTACCTAAAAGGGTTCTGCAGGCGCCCAGTTTTCAGGAAGGCTCAGACCAATTAGAGAAAGTAAAACTAGACAGTGCGACTCCGGCCTGGCTCACTCGGTCGAGACTGGTCGAGACGAAGCCTTTGTAGAAAACCATAAAGTCCCGAGTCCCCTGACGGGACCAGAGCACATCGCAAGCGTAAGCTACACAAAAAGCTCCATGCTGTGGTACCGGCCAGAAGGGTCTCCTACATCAGCCTGCAGCGATGGATCCTTTAGTGTGAGCGGACGTAACAACTCAATTTTCCAAGCGCTCTGGCACATGAAGAGTCGCGGTCCTCGAGGACCAAACTGAGACCGGAGAGGCAATGATTGACGAGCAGCACACTCACAGTTTTTCAAAAGGTGATCTAAAAAATAAGTTGCAGGACGAGGCTTTATAATATTACTGGCTTCATTTTAGCCCAAGTTTTCGAGAAATTAAGTGCAGTGCAAGATTACGTAAATCGCAGTGATTGGGAACACGTGTCACCGCGAAGTATTTGCAATAGTTGCCAGAGGCGGCGGATCACGCAGCAACATTCATGAGAAAAACGGACAGCTGAAACATTAACACTATGTCAAAATGGTACCCATTTTATGGTGAATCAGTTTAAGTCACTCAAATACATATAACTGAAAGCATAATACCAAAGAAGTTTGCAGTAAAGAAGAAAAACTCAAGAACAAGACTGAGATATCTAAGATATCTAGAACTAATAAAGTAATATAAGTTCAATATATCCTACTCTGTATTTTGGTTTTCGGTAAAGCTAGGCTCAAGGTTCTTGCATGTTTAAATAATGAAATATGATTAATTTTACAGCAAAAATAACTATTGGTTAACCGTGAAAAAAGAAAATTGTTTTTTAGTCTTTCAATTTCAAAATCGAAGTTACAGAATGAGATCACATAAAGGGATTGTCTTGATTTGAAACCTTGTTAGAGAGCTTAGAAATTTCTTGTAAATATAGGTCCAGACGATTTATGGCTGGTATTTATATGTGGTAGAAATCAGTACGAAAACTTTCAATTTTAGTGTGTATTTTCGATATCATTCATCCTTCGTCATTTCCTTTCATACTAATTTTATCGATCGTCTCATGAATCCTTGTTGCTCTGACACGTGCAACTTACCTGAATGAAATTTGTACGGTGACTCTCGAATAGTTGAGTTCATGCTGTCTAAAACGCCGCTCACATTTAAAGTTGAAGCTCTAGTCGATCAGCTGGCAGCCGGAAGGAAGTAGCAGAAGCAAAAGTTTATGTATCAATCAAGGGAGATTTACCTGCGAGTCTGTATTCAGGAAAGAACATGTAACGGGAGTTAAAAGCTACTCGTAGTTCGTAGGTGTGCTATCCGCGATCGCCTTACTCCCTTGGTAAGGTTTCAAAACTATCTTTTTGATCTCCGGAATTAAAATAACTCGTGATAAAGACGTTTATGCAAGCGGCAACGTCAGTTTGCTGAATTAATTGCTGAAAAGTATTACAGATCATTCATACACTCAAGATAAGCGCCTACAAATTGAAATGTTAAGTCGAGGTGCAATAACCTGTTGTCCTATGTGTGAGTCTGAAAAAGAAAACTAAGCGTATGTACAGCCTCAATTTTTTAGGTCGTTTAATAAAAAAAATCCATGTTAACAACAAACTGAGACAACTCGTGAGAAGCAGGCCCCCCAATTGTTTTCGGAATCATTTGTGAGAATAATATGCAAAACGCGTCGTCGATAAGATAAGACGCGAGTGCATGGCATGTTAAACGGATATTTGCTATTATTCCGAGTACTGGAATGAGACTTGCGCATCACTTACTTAAAATTGTTTTTGTGAGAAATTAAGTTACCATCCAATATCCTGAAAACCAGTTTTAGGAATCATGGTAATGATACGATTTTTGAGGTGCAAATTTCGTTTTGCCATCGAATGTTGAGGCTAGCAATGCAAGATGGACTGGCTAGATGTCATGGATAATAGAAAATCTCTTTAAACGAACATTCCACATTTCCTTGTTGATGAAGTAACGGATTCAACATAAAAATGAACTTTCTACGTTGGGATTCAAGTCATTGCAACGTGTAATTGTTGTTTCCATTATCGGAGATTTTGGACGAAACATGCTCTGTCAGCTGCCCAGAGAAGCGCAGTTAGATATCTGCCAAGTTTGAGAGGCGGTGTGCATCCGGGACCTGCTACGCCCTAATTCTTTCCCTGTACGTAGTTGAGAGTTAGGACCAAATTTTCTCCATGATCCTATTTCCTTGTGTTTATGTTTTATGGATATTTGATCAGCGGTATCCAAATTTACTACGAATAGGTCAATTAAAAAAAAATTAATTGGAAGGCGTAGATATTTTTTATTCAGTTGTGTTACTGTGGGTCCTACAAATTATGGATCTCATGAGTGTTACCTAAAATCTCGTTGACTCTGGAAAAGTAAATATGTTACTTGGTCCTAAATTTCAACACTGAAGTAAGAAAATGAGACGAAGGAAACGCTGTCTGAAGACGGACGAGGTAATTCTGGAGCGAATTTCAGGAACTTGTCAATTCTTGTTTAGAGAAACTTTCAATTCACCAAATAAGTATCTTGTGTGTGGGAAATAAAAACGCAAAGATCTCAAATTGTTGACTTTGCGCTCGCTGTGATAAGTTCTACGATCAATCAATGCGTACTGTAGAGTGGCAGATATTTACTTGTGAATCGGCGAGGAACGTCTATAGTATTCCCCAAATAAACTAACTTTTGTTTACTGGAGGTCGTTCTACGAAATTCTTATAAACATACTAACTTCAAAAGTTGGCCCTAAAATGTAATTTGAATTCGATCAAACAGATGAATTTAAAAAGATATTTCACTGAAATTTGTCACTATATTTGAAAAAGGCAGGCGTGGTCGTAGCAAAGTATGTGCATCTGACAATTTTGTAATTTGAATTCTAAATTGGATCGTTCACAGTATAAAGGTAAATTTGTACATAACACTCATTGAAAATCATGTAATAATGGGGTTTAATGGCTGCAAATCGGCTGAAATTCTTTTTCATTATATTTAGTGTTAATGTATTGAATAGCTTTTCGTGGCTCCGCTAGTTGCTAAGCATTCAAGAGAGCGTATACTGCGGACAACATTAAATACGAATGTCGAGCCTGCTTAGCGTGTCGGGAGATATCTTTAATACGTGTTGGGGAGTATTACAAATTATCGTCATCTTCAGTGATAATTACGTAGTCTGGGAACAGGAGAGAATTAAATTAAGTATCATGTAGATCTCGCTGTTGTTTTGCGTGACTCAGGCGAGTACAAAACGAGAGGAGCCTTGCATCTCAACTCCGCGATGACAGATACATTTCTCGATCATAAACATGTCGTCGAAGACGAGAGTTACATTTAGGCGACTCATAGGTCATGAAAAAGGATTTTGTTTATGTTCTTCAAATAAGAAATATACTCTCAGTTTATCTTATTGCATTTTCATAACATGTTTGTATGGTTTCTTAGAAAAAAGTATCGAAATCTGTATTTTACTGCATTCTGGTGTTTTGTTGTTAGAAACTTTGCTGTTCCATTCATAGAATCAGTAATTGAATAGCTGTTATAATGAATGCAACTTTTTGTCACCCAAATTTGCTTCTGTGTATAATATTATGAGTTGTTGATTCCATTTTTTTAACTGAATTTTTCCAGCTGCAAGGTTAACAAGAACAGTAGTAGTGATAGAAGAGCAGCCGATGTTTGTAGTGCCAACCAGAATATTAATTGGCTTCATCAAAATAAGAATGAAGTCGTTCCACTCTCAGCATAATGAAATTTATACATACATTTAACAGCAACCAATTACCGATGGAACTGTGTAAGTAAATAAAAAGTGCATTGTGATTGCATTACTGTTTAGACAATTATAGAATAGTTCTCATATTTTCTCTTTGTGGAACTATTGATCAGAGTTGAATGAGGGAAACTAATAGTTCCAGGTATCCTACATACCTACTTTTGTACAAGGACGGCAATTCAATTCTCAAAATCTTAGAACACGACTAGCCACCTCCCGTGGCCTGTTTATAACCACAAAGTTTTGTTATTGCGGCCGGAAGCCAAAGTTCATCTGCAGGCAGTATGTTAACGAGTGCGAAGGTCGCATTAAAACATCACCGAGCAAGTATATATGGAGAGACATGTCCAGTGCACCTCACTTCCATCCGACACGAGCTCCTCGACCACAGGTTTTCAGGACCTGTGAAAATCTTAAAACTTTAACTTCTCATTTCCAAACGATTTTTCCGCGACCGATTTTGCGTTTCACGCAAATAGTCATTTTAGAGACTTACACCATGAGTAAAATTGTGAGTATACCTCGAAATTATAACCCATAAAAAAAATTCATAATTTGCCCTTATAGTGTTCAAATCGATGTAGCAAAATGTACACAAACTGGTTTCCTTAATCAACTTTCTCCCCTGAATTCTGCAGCGTAGCTGCTCAATGTTCACATACTATTACGTACGTAAGTCGGCTGGTAAGTATTTCCTGTAGACTTTGTCATAAGCGTAGTATAGAAAATTGTCAACTAGTCCTTGACATTCCCAGTTAGTGCAACCGTGGCAAATGTCACTCGTGTACAGGTCACCCAGCTGAACATACAGCTTCACCTGCCATTGAGGTGTCTAGTGAATTAATATAGCGAACCAAGAGCTAACGCATTCGGGTCTTAATTCTTTCAAAAGCTCTTAATTTTTAAGATCATCATTATTCTATGCTGATAGGAAGGCCGTTCTGATAACGGGGTGTGATTGCCTAACAAAACACAGCTGTGATTGTGAAAAGTAAATAAAATTTTTTGTTTCAAATTTTCTGCAACATTGTCGAAAGGTCATTAGAGACTAGTTCAGTCAATTTCATGGTAATATGTATTTCAGAATCTGAAATGTCATTTTAAAAATACACAATAACAATGTATTAATTTCTGATTACGATTAAATCAAATTCGATATACACTGACAATGAATGAAATTGAATGGAGAAGATCATGTGGTCTTTCTATTAAAACCTGTATCTGATGTTTTTCTAGAGCGATATAGTTTTTTGGATGCCCTTCACAATGTGTTGTAATATTTATTGCCAAATGGTAGTGCACGGTGTGTGGCATTGTGTTGTACGCTCTTCTCGAGATTGTGTGCTACACATACAACACCTCCTTTTGAGAAGTAATATGATGATTTTGTTATAAAGCCGCAATTAAGACGAGGTAATAGAAGCGTTGCAAAACTTTTGTTCTTACCTCCAATGAAGCAACATCGCTACCCAAGCATCATCACACAACCAGCGTCATCATACAACTCGCAATTATTGGAGTAGCACTACTTATCAAAACACTAGGCACTGCAGCAGTAGGAGCAGGACTACTATAATATGGCTTGAATTGTCTTTTTACCTCGTCAGCAAATGCCATTCTTCCTATGCACAAAAAGCGTTGGACCTAGATTTACCAAGAACACTCAATGATTGAAAATTTTATGAACAATTTTCAAGTATTCATTTGTTAGCTTCTCAAAGGAAGATAAGCTATGAACTGTAGGCACTTTTATCCTTTCTCATAGAACACGTGCCCTCTAAAACAAAAGGATATAAACTGCATGCAGAACAAACTTGGAGAAACTGTATTACTCTCTCTAGGTCTTCAATAATATTAACTTTTGTCTCAAAGTTAAAGAACTTAAAAAAACTTTTTTGAATACCAATTGAATCGTCCAATAGAAAATCACTTCAAAAAAGTCAATGCAGTTTTTTCCAAATGAAAAGTATAGTGTTTCTGTCACTTCATGGTGAATGAGACATTTCATTTCGATCAGTTATTTGATTAACGACTTTCTACTGTTCCTACCACTGCTTAGAGTGCACTTGTTTTTTATTGCTTCATTACTTTCTGCCTCACTTTCACTATTGAAATGGTTAAAATAAGCCTGCTGTATTCATTTATAAAAGTTGTTCCTATGTTTGGGAAAACTGTTCAAAATAATAATCTAAAACATAATCTTTGTACTGAACATTCAAAGAATTATGCACACATTTAAACGTGTACCACCCTATTCCAATGCAAATTACACCAATAATATTATTCTACATCAGCTAGTCGACCCAGTGTGATACGAATATCGTACAATGTCTTATCGATGTAATTTCTTTGCAAAACGTTCTCTGAAATCGATGCTACATTATCATCGAGAGGTTTAGCGATGTAAATGATCAATGCAGTTGATCAACATACACAGTCACTGCATAACAAAGCGTGATCCCTGCGTCCCAGCTGCAGGTTTGTGCGCCCACTGAAAGTTTGTTCCCGACAGGCGGTGTTGTGCTGCTTGCTGGCGGTGGCTGCCGGCCGACCTGACAGCTGTTACGCCGCCCCTCCCGTCGGTGGCTTAGGTGGCAGTGGTGGAGGATTTGGTGAAGGTCATGAGGGAGGGCATACCGGAGCGTTTGGAGGAGGTTTTGAAGGAGGTAAAGAAAGTAGTTACGGAGGAAGCGAAGGCGGAATCGTCGCCAGAGGCTTCGGCGAAGAACAAAGTGGGGAATTCGACGTAGGCTTCGGTGGAGGGAAAGGCGGTAACGGTGGAGGAAGAGGTGGTAACCTCATGGGAGGCTTCGGTGGAGACTTGAGCGAGGAATTTAATGGGGGCTTCGGTAGTGTGAATGGTGGACACGTCTGGGAAGGCTATGGGGGAGGGAAAGGAGGTAACCTCGGAAGAGGCTTCGGAGGAATTCAAGGTGGAGGCTTCGACGGGAGGAAGGGTGAAAACGTCGGCGGAGACTTCGGTAGAGGTTTTGGCGGAGGACACGGAGGTCTAGTTGTGAGTACTGCTTGAAGCTTCGTACAAGTGATGCATCTAGAAGAAAGTTTTCCTACGGTGCTTTCCCTCAACTATGCTCATGTGATCTGCTGACGATTCCTTCGAAATGAGTCAAGAACATTCAGAATCGATGCGATATCCACATTAAGTTCTTCGAAATACTCCCTTATCCTTCTAACAAAAATCTTTTCGTACATTGCTGTTTTCTTGAAAGTTGTAGATAAAATTTTTTCATTTCAATGCGAGGTTTAAATGCAACGCGTGTTTTAAAATTTGTGCTGTGTCTCTCGGTAAACGCTATAAAATAACTGAGCTTTGCATAATCTCTAGAGATATTACATGTTAGTTGAAGTACTGCGAACTAAATTTTTGGCATCCCAAGTGTATTTTTGATAATACAAATATTATTCATGTTTGTACACAATTTAATTAACTGAGCACATGATTCTCGAACTGAAGTTCGAGCGTAATTTTCTGAATCCGAATTATTTGAAGGTTTTACTTGGTTTAGTAGAACAAATCATTTGATGATTCCTTGGTTATTCAACAGGCTCGCCCCCAGTACAACTTCAACTACAAGGTTGACGACGAGTATTCCGGTGTGTTTTTGGGTCACGAGGAACAGAGGGACGGCTACGAGACCCAGGGCAGGTACTACGTGCAGCTCCCTGACGGTCGTTTGCAGTCGGTCACCTACACGGCGGACCAGTCCGGCTACCACCCTGAGGTGACCTACGAGGGCGAGGCGCAGTGCGACGGTCCTGCTGGCGGTGGCGGCTACGGAGGAGGCGCTGCTGGGGGTCAGTGCCTGGCTATTTACAATCTTTCTTTCCTGAGAACCCAAGGAAGACAAGTCTTCCTTGTGACCTGACGTCAAGTACTCATTGTGAATGCTGGGAAAAATACTCAAATACTCATTGTGAAATGAAAGTCGTCTATTGTTCTAAGGAAACAATGTTTGTGTGTTCTTTCTTCGATAGGTAACCAAACCGCCTCGCCGGTTTTTCACCAATGTCTCATTTGCTGACGTAGCCTGGAACTGCATTGGATTCTATCGTCAATATGCGATACATCTGTGACTTTCCGTAGCATAATTCGTAGGATGTTGGTCAAGCAATTTTAATCCTATTTTCTAAATTTATTTCATTTCTTTCATAGAGAACTTACTTCCGATGAGACTGATTGTTACAGAAAAACTGTAGCTTACACCATTGTAATTTGGTTCTGAAAACTTTCTCGTATGGAAGGTACATTCTGTTACATTTACTTTCCGCAGGACAAGGAGGTGCTTTCGAAGGTGGTTTCCAAGGTGTTAATGAAGGTGGCTTTCAAAGTGGATTCCAAGGTGGACTAGGAGGTAGCTTCCAAGGTGGTAAAGGTGGATTCCAAGGCGGCCAAGGTGGATTCCAGCAGGGCGGCGCTGGGAGCAGCTATGGTGGAGCAGGTGGTTTCGGTGCACCTCTAGGAGGTGGTTCCAAGGGCGGCTTCGGAGGCAATGTTCAAGAAGAAATTCAAGGAGGTTTCGGAAGAACTCAAGGCGGTGGTTACCAGGCCCCTATCCAGCAAAGCTACCAAGCTCCTGCTCAACAAGGCTACAACTAAAGTAGCTTGAAGTGTCGCATGGTTCCCAAACCTGCGAGAACGGTCATCTATGTTAGGAGGCTGAAATTCGAAAACTTCTTTGTTAAAGCCTGTGTTCTTTGTTATGTTTCTGCTTGATATTTTATGTTTTATCAGGCCTTCTCTCAGAGGCCCCTTTGCGTTCAATTAGTAAACATCTGCAAACCATAAACGTAATTTTCATATCCTCGTAGGCTCTAGCTACTAAGAAAGTAATTTCAATAAATTCACCCTTTGAATTACCATGATTGCCTATTTCGTCGCCATTGTGCATGTGCCAAATAACAATGGAAGAAACTTTCGATTTTTGATTTGTTGTCAACTATTACTGATATAAGTGTTAGAAAACATTTAGGCTTTTTCCATAGGGGTTGTGGCAAACCAAACCCAATTATCACAATTATTAGGATGATTTTGAATAACTTTTTTGGTGAAAAACCTAAATAGAATAGAGATACTTCATTTTGCGGTGACTCTCTGCAAATATGGATTTAAGAAAAGCGGCTGATTGGAATACTCCTCATAATTTGGAGCGAAAATTTTTGATTCAAACCATTATAAGTAAGCCCACATACAACTGAGAAGGTATGCTAGTCGCTTCATTTGAAAGTACCTGCAACAAATGAACGCCAACTTCAGTTAATTTACCGGAGTTACGTGATATTTTTACCTACTGAAATACAAAACAATCAAGTATGACAGTGAAAGATATCCATCAAAAGCTTCTGTGATTACCTAGCATGGTGATTACCTAGCATGGATAGCTGAAGCTACCTAATTAAACATTAGAAAGATCTTATTACCGTAAAATCCACTACTTACTCATTTGTAAATATTGTTCAGGCTATTATTCAAGATGAATTATTTAAGATTACTGCACCATTGAGAAGTATTTTTCAAATACATGGTGACCGGCACTATGTTGAACTAACTCCAACAAAACATTATAACCTTCAAAAATAGACACTTTTTGCTCAATAACCGGTTGGCCGAAAATGCTCCGTTAAAAGTTACAAGAACTTGCAATTTAAAACGGGATAGAGAAGAATTCGTCCTTCATGGCAGGAAGGCGATACAGAACAGCTTTTTTGGGCGAATAAAATATGCAGAAGTCATCAGTGCATCAACGTCTTTGTTGGAGAGATTAAGCATATCTTTTGTGATCAGTGTATCGTTCATACATGCAAGATCACCTTCATGCTGTCATTTGCTTACATGCAATAAAGTTATCACGTTCACTCGTAGATACGTTGGCTCATAAGTTAGTGCGCACGTAAATACGGACGCGCTCAATTAAACGCGAATGTAAAACACACGAACGTAAAATGTACACACCTAAATACTCTCGCACGTAAATATGGTCGTACATAAATATGGTTGCACGTAAATACGTACGCTCGTGCATAAGAACATGCCTGAACACTCACACACAACATAGTAAGCTATTTCTTCTATACGTCGCCCTGGGCATTCAGTATGAATAATGACGTACGTGACGTGTGAATAATGACGTACGCAATAACTTACTTTCTGACGTAAGAACTGCAGATGTATATACGATCAAACGCACATCACATACTGAAATTCATACCAAAATTCTCCTTTGTCTTCACTGGATTTTGAAGGGCGTATGAGGTTGTTTGGGGTTTTGCTAGGGAACGAACAAGGATGAACTGCAGAGTAGGAGAATCTACATGGAAAGCTGGAGATGGTTTACATTACGGTCTGAAGCGGCATAGAATTCGATGCTACCCTGGAGACATGATGAAGATTATACTTTAACGCCTCGAGTTGCGTACTTTTTATTCTAAATCATAAATAGCCAGTATGGGCAACTCATTTCATACTGCATGACGAAGGCGATGGCTCCAGCCACATCAAAAAGGCCTTCACATTGATGAATGATTCAAAATCAGAGCTGCTCCCAGCACCCAAATTACTGTGCCTTCAACGTTGGTACGTCTACTAGCCGCCGACTACGACGAACAGTCAAGCGTCTCATTTCATCAGGATGTTTGATGAAAGTCTTTCAGTTGCGAAGAGCAATCTTCGTTCTCTTTCTTTCTTCCCCCCTCTACGAACAAGGCATACAATTTTATTTTATTTCTGAAATTTTCATTGCGTATTTAACCAATTCCTCGTATAAAAACAACTAATCAAGGTAAAAAATGTATAAACTCTACCTGCCTGTACCGCCTACAAATTATTTTTCGAGATGGAATTTTAATTTGAATTTTGGCTGATTAATTGTAGTAGCCCTAAATTTTACTTTGACATTTATTGAATTGGCAATTCATTATTTATTCCCATTGTTACTGTCTTTCCAAAAATTGTTCAAACTGATTCATGAATATAAAACTGTAAATAAAGAATCAGTAAACAAAAACTAGAGGAGGCCATGAAGGTGAGCAATCAAAGACTGACGTTTCAAATTATAGATGATTTTGACTGGGGTGTCTTCTTCTAAAAATGACGCACTAATGCCAATTACAAGAGCAGCTAAGCTCCTCACTCCTGCTCATCAGTCAATAAAAAAAGTAATTACATTCAATGAAATATGGTAAGCGCTGTTTACCTTCTGCTGAAAATTGTTTAACGGTGGAAGACAAACTTTACTAGGTAAGCAATGCGCGATAACACGACCAGCGTGAAGCCCTGCTTCCTGTGCGACTAACACTTTCCATAAGCCTCCCTCTCTTGTGTATCACGTCAGCCTCGTGTTCTAGACCAGCGGTTCTTAACCTGTGGGGAATTGGTGGGGAATAGCGGAGTTGCCAGGTGAGGAATTTCGTGCATTTATTTCCATCCACAAAATATCGATAGTATTTCAAAATCTAATACATTACATCCAAATGTTGACTTATTTATCTAATCATAAGCATTTACAGTTTGTTTAAATGACAAAAGCAATCATAGTGAGGTATTGTATGCCATGTTTGGGTAAAAGTGACAACACTGCTGGGTTAGGAATGTCAAAGATAAGTAAAAGGAAGATGCTGCGGTGGGGAATGGAAAGTTGGCTCACTAAAAAGTGGAGAATTGGCGAAAAAAGATTTCGAACCACTGTTCTAGACTGTTCTCGAAAGGCCGTTGTCCGTTCCTAGGGGAGAACCAGCTGTGAAGATGCAAGTGAAATTCGCATTTCACTAAGCATTTTCGTACGCATTTTCGTACTTGCGTACATTCGTATACACAGATGTACTTTCGCACACGTACTTACGTAGGATAGTACGCACATAATTGCGTACGCAAGTGAGCGCGAGAGTATGTGTTCATGGGCTTAACACGTTCACTGCGTATTGGGCCACATGTGTACTGCCCATTTACGTGCCGGTATAAATGAATGACATTTTATCTGTTTCATGACATTTTTAAAAATAATTGTTGTCGTACGAGGTGAAATGTTATCGTGCTATTGTATTTTTAATATTCATGAGGAAGAATTAAAATTTATTTAAGGTGGAAAACCGATTTCCCTATTCTGCTAATTACAACCTAACCAAACCAACCGTAACAGGAAAAGCAGTGAACGTGTTAAATGAGTACGTATGGGGGCATGAAAGTTCGCATGTAAGTACGAGTATTACGTACACACTTAATTATGCATTTATTCAGAGTTCTTAATTATGAGTCATTTGAATTTTCTTATCCTCAATTGTCATCTTTTTCCTAAATAAAAATATACCGCATGCATCCCCTTCCCTGCTTGCTCGCCTAACGGTGGCGGAAAGGGACAGAGAGGGGAGCGGCTTCACCAACGCCGAATATGGCCTGCATTTCTGCGCCGCGACGGCACCACACAGCGCCGCGTAGCGCCGTCAGGCCCTCGATAGCGCATTTTGTTAACGTTACGCGCCTCGTGCTCCAGCCCCATGACCGAGTGTTAGACCCTGGTCGGCCCCTCGATCCAATCGGTGGTCAAAACAGGCGACGGTGTCAATGATGCCTGCCTGAAAATAGACATATCTGAGCCTACCCGGCGCCAAGCAGACGCTGCCAGCTACATAAATACTGTCTTAATTGTCTACGGCCAGGTCAAATAATGGTGATGGTATTTTTCATTGGACAGTTAGCGAAGCCACGTTATTACCACATGTATAGGTTTATTTTGTTGTCTATTACTCACAAATTTGAGAAAAAGTTTGTCAAACATTGTATGTTCAAAAATTACTGTAAAACAGCAGGTGAAAATGAGATGCGGAAATGTTAAAAGGTTATAATTCGGCAGTAACTTATTCATCTCTTAACTTATTTCCCATTTGTGACAAAAATTACGTGGCATGAAACAATAGCAGTTAAAATACTGACAACGACCCAGCATTAGCTAAAACGGTGGTGTAGACTATAACTAATTAGAAGCTGCGTACCCTACTTACAAAATTTCACTCTGGTAATGACATGAAAACAAATACTCTATGCATATTGAGTAACATGAATTATTAGTCTTTGTGTACCTGCATATCGTTTACTGATTTAATTATCATTTACTACTAATTTAGTATGCGTTCACTAGGGTTGATATGTAAACGTGAAAGTCCAACTTTGCCCTACAGACAAAGATACCTTATGCTATGATTATTATTTATCACTTGAAAAATCACCAATGCATTCTTTCCTTGATAAATTCAATAAGTGTCCCTAAAACCAGCATAAAAGTTCTTGAAGTGGACAATCCTACAAATAACGTTACGCGTTTTAGTAATGTTTCAGTCCTTCATGACTACTAAAAAGTAAAATACCACTAAAACAAATAATAGCTTTCTACAGTAGGATTTTCTGTTCACTGCTTATTCGAGAAAGCTGTTCTGCATAACATAGAGAAACGATTCACTGATAACCTGGATAAAAATGAAAACTCCATGATGAAAAACATAACAGCCTCACAAGCGACGTGGGAAATCTGTTATGCATGGTTTTCCTTAAAGTACACCTTCCCTCTAAATATTTATGTGTAAGGGTCTAAAAGGTTGTCAACTAAGTACCTATATTTAGGGAAGCCTGGTCAGCTCACCTACCGGTAGTCCAGCGCAGCCTTAGAGACAGAATATGGTTAACCTCGCGTCGGGCTATCCCATTAGCCACTTTGTCTTCTGATCAAGTTAACGGAATGGTACTCAAACTGCGAAAGGCATTGTTAGAATTCGGGAATTATGACTAAACTCAACGGCGCCTAAATCTGTGGCATCCTATTTACCAGGCGAGAGAAGGATCAGAAAGACATAAACGTGACACTTCTAAACATGATCTATCATTATATAACTACTGATACAAAATACCACATCAAACTAATTCCAATCAATATACATCTATTACTCGAAAAAAAAAAATATATTAAAACGTTAGAGATCACACGAACTTTTGCTAGCAAAATGTACAGAAATTTCCGCTATTTAGAATAAAAAATATCTTTAGGACGAATGTGTGCTCAAAATGAGAATCTTTCGTGACTTTTCCTTTGTTTTCAAAGAATTACTCAATTTTATTAAGTCATAGCGCCATTCTTTCGCTAAGACCTGAGGCTCAAAGAGCAGCCCTGGCCACTCCAACTAGCCCCGAAAGAATAAAAAACATTCTAAGCTCCAGAGATGTTTCCCACATAAGCTTCAGTCTGTCACCAATAAATTACCTCATCAATACTATTTTACGCCGTTCAGCTCGTTTTCGCAGTGTACAAAGTTTTGTAACCATCGCCGTGACCTGTGAGAGCATGTGTTCGTCGATGAAGCCAAACAACGCAGAGATGGTCTGCTAGAAGAGCAGCCGGCCCGTTTCCCGCAAGCGATGAAGACCTGACACAGGACTACCTTCTCGTCACTACGGAGACCCAAGGACCGGATTACTATTATGGTGGGTTGCAGTGATTGATAGCGCTATGTCCAGTCAACCTGTTCAGTAATTCTCAACTACTTAACAAAGTAGAAGATCCATCACTCTAACCTTATAAATAAAAGAGAAGATCACGAAGGGTTCTCGCCCACTTAAGCACACTATGAGTGATGTAGGCTATTAATCCATCCTAAATGCATTCTAGCCATGCCATCTAGCCGTGCTATCTAGCCGTGCCATCTAGCCATGCTATCTAGCCATGCTATCTAGCCGTGCTATCAAGCCATGCTATCTGGCCATGCTATCTAGCCATGCCATCTAGCCATGCCATTTTGCCATGCTATCTAGCCATGCCATCTAGCCATGCCATCTAGCCATGCCATCTAGCCATGCCATCTAGCCATGCCATCTAGCCATGCCATCTAGCCATGCCATCTAGCCATGCTATCTAACCATGCCATCTAGCCATGCCATATAGCCATGCTATCTAACCATGCTATCTAGCCATGCTATCTAGCCATGCTATCTAGCCGTGCTATCTATCCATGCTACCTAGCCATGCCATCTAGCCATGCTATCTAGCCATGCTTTCTAGCCATGCTATCTAACCATGCTATCTAACCATGCTATCTAGCCATGCTATCTAGCCATGCTATTTAACCATGCCATATAGCCCTGCTATCTAGCCATGCCATCTAGCCATGCCATCTAGCCATGCTACCTAGCCATGCCATCTAGCCATGCTATCTAGCCATGCTTTCTAGCCATGTTATCTAACCATGCTATCTAACCATGCTATCTAGCCATGCTATCTAACCATGCTATCTAGCCATGCTATCTAGCCATGCGATCTAGCCATGCCATCTAGCCATGCCATCTAGCCATGCTATCTAGCCATGCTTTCTAGCCATGCTATCTAGCCATGCTTTCTAGCCATGCTATCTAGCCATGCTTTCTAGCCATGCTATCTAGCCATGCTTTCTAGCCATGCTATCTAGCCATGCTATCTAGCCATGCTATCTAGCCATGCTATCTAGCCATGTTATTTCCTAATTGCTATTTCCTAGTTGCTATTTCCTAATTGTTATTTTCTAATTGCTATTTCCTAATTGCTATTTCCTAATTGTTATTTCCTAATTGCTATTTCCAAATTGTTATTTCCTAATTGCTATTTCCTAAATGCTATTTCCTAATTGCTATTTCCCAATTGCTATTTCCAAATTGCTATTTCTTAATTGTTATTTCCTAATTGCTATCTAATTCTGTAGATGTATAAGGGAAAGCTTGCTATTTGCTCTTAGTGTACTTCCGTAAAACTTTGTTGTACCGCACCGAACAAACTTAACATTAGTATTTGTTCACAGCCCGTGATCTTCCTTCGTGTGGACGCCCATGGGCTAATCGTTGAGCCGCGCTGCCGACGTCACGCCGTCGGTTACATCTGCGATGCGGGGATATTTGCTGGGGCTCTGTCTGTTATATTGCCGTAAACTGTCTGTCAAGAATGTACCGACGACTTTCAGTATACGTCCAGAGTGTTCACCATTTCTTTCCTTGCCCCCATGGTAGTTTTTTCAAGACAAAATAATTCAGAAGAAAACTCAATGTTAACTTGCCTATGAACACTTGACTAAGGCCTCAGGTAATTTTGTTTACAACACCCGCTTAGTGTACTAAACGATCAACTAGGCTCTACAGACATGTTTTTCGAGCTCATCACTTCTGATATTTATAATTTGGCTGCCCAAAGACACATTCTCATTGAGATAAGGTAGCCTGCAGTACTCAGCTAGACCTTCACTAGAACCAGTTAAATCGTTCCCACAATAAAAGTCTATCAGAACCAGGTAAGTCTTCACCAGAACCAAGTCTGTAAAACAAGCATGTCTTCACCAGAGCCCAGTTTGTGAACCAAGCAAGTCTTCACCATAACCAGGTAAGTAACCAAAGCAGAATGATGTAAGTGAGCCAGGTGTGACGTCACCATAAATAAAAGTTAAGTTACTGCTCTGATATCTGACAGAACTGGATTCAGAAAACCATTTCAAAGGTTTGATGAAGTACGCGGTCAGTTGTTTTTCAGTGCCATGCGGTTTCATGAATTTTTGCAGCACAATTGGAAAGTTTTAGAATACCTTCAAATACAACTGACAAATCAATAATGAATAATACTGACGTCATTCCCTTTCGTCATATATAACGTTGACAAAAGGGCGCTGCAAACGTTTTGAATGATCAATTTAGGTTGTTTTTAGCAGGTGTAAGCTAGATTAGGTCTAATTAGGTTAGGTTCTCCAGTTCATGTCGAATCAGAACAAACAGGCACGAGTGAGTTAATTTACGAATCCCAAGTGCAAAATCGCAGCCCTCATTTTCCAGAGCCTCGAAATATTGATTTTCTCGAAATTTAATTTCTCATATGAATATTTCTTTTGGAGGAATGCAAATGTTATAACATTCCCCTCTCCCCATTCTTGTGAACGAAACGCCAAGTCTTCGAGATGATGTTATAGTGAGTTACTGGTTTGTCTGCCCATTTCTGCTAGTGGTTAGTTTTCAGCTTAACAGACTGCAAAACAAGCTTAGAGTATACTATGAAAACCCAATCCGTAAAACGAATTCAAGGTGAACATGGCTTATTATTTTGAATCGTTAAACTAGAAAATGGAAGATAAAAATTGAAAAAGCAGTCTTGAAAATCTTTTAATTTTTCTCCAATTACTGTCAGTTGTTGTCATGACAGTGTGAATACAAAACAGCCGCTCCATATTCTCAAAGATTGTTCTTTACTGATTTTTTAACTATATGAGTTTATTATTTTTGTATATCTCGTGTTTTAATATATTGGGCAATTTAAATGCCTAACTCCACTGTGCAGTTTGCGTTGAGAACACATGTTGAATGTTATATTTTTTCAGGACTATATCCTCTTGACTTCTCATGAGTTGAATTAATTCAAAAAAGTGAGCGATATTCTAGTTAAGTGGTTCTCACCTATTTTTCTCCAATTCACTTTTCAGTGAGCCATCTCTCCATTTCCCACCGCAGTATCTTCCTTTAACTTATCTGTGACATTCCTAACCCAGCAGTGTTGGCACTTTTACCCAAACATGGCATACAATACCTCACTATGATTGTTTTTGTTATTATAACAGTCTGTAAATGAGTGTGATTTGTAAAGTAAGTCAACATTTGGATGTAATGTATTAGATTTTGAAATACCGTCGATTTTTTTTGCGTGTAAACAGTTGTACGAACCCTGGCAACTCCACCATTCCCCCCAGTGGGGAATTGACCAAAGGTTAAGAACCGCTGTTCTAATTGTTTCTGCGGAAAAATTACTGCTGATCACATGTTGGTATTTACATTGATTTTCACACTTGTTGAAAGTTTGTCGTCAGAAGAATATTGTTTTCAATTTTCAATATATCAATTTTCATGTGTTCCCTGGACAGTTGGCGTCCGTTGCACAAGTGAGATTTCAAAATAGGTTTTCGAATCAAAAAGTACCTCAACCGGAATCCAATTTTAGTGAATGTTCTTGAAAATAAAGTAAAGCTGTCTTAACTATTTATAGATACACACCACAATAATGAGGAGTGAAACAGTACCACACATTCGCGTAAACTGTTCGTTTACCGGTTTGGTCCAGTTAGTTCATTCAGATCTTACTCGAGTTGCATAAGGCGATGTCATGGGAAATGAAGAATCAAAAAATTATGTTCTTCCATGGAATTGGGCAATCAGTAGCAAAAAATGTGACAATTAGATGTTAAAATATTTACAATACATTTGAAAAAAAAAAATTCTATATTTAGTTGCTTTACCTTGGTTAGTAACCACGACTTCGATGTGTTTAGAATATCAACTGTTTATTGTTTGCATTTTTGCAGATGCACTTTATTTCATTCGTTCCTCACAAATGTAATTCCTCTCAGGAATATTTAAGACCTGATTGTCGTAAATTTCCGCTTACTATCCTCGATTTTCAATTCGATTCATGTAAGAGCATAGAAAAGTACTCAGTTAAGACCCCATCCTCTTCTCTTGAAAGAATCTTTTTGTTGATTTCGCTTCATTACTTGTGTCATAGTGCTGCGAAAGGTCCTGCGAAGTTTCAATTTCAAAGAGTAGGCGCCAGGTGGTGTTGATGTTTTTCGATATTTTTTGCTGTTTATGCGTCATTCAATTGTGTGGAGTTAACCAACGCCAGACGAAGGAAAAGAACTCCACACCACGATAGAATCAGTACTAAGCTTTACTTTATAAATTGTGTTTTTGGGGATGGGCTTTTCCCTTTTCCTTCACGGGTGGTTGGTGTCATTTCTTACCCCAGACAGTAGCTCAAAACAATAGTATTTAGGTTTGCCTAATTGCACACTTTTATACATCTATCAGTTAAGAAAAAGACACTCTTGAAAAAGAGGAGGCTTTCTTGTGGAGAGTGAATGGAAACTTTCTCGTTCAAGTGTCATACTAACTGTGTGTCTGCCTATTGCTATACCAGATTATGTTGGCTCATTTTTCAACATGTTACCACGAATTGATGTTGTTTTTGGATTGCAGTCTGTATACTAACTGTCGAGCCGAACGTTTTATTTCGAGGCCAGGATAACTTGGTATAGATGTCCTGAAAAATATCTTTCAAGACTTCCAATTCCGTTAACAGTTACAATGAACTAACAAAACCGTGTATTTTGTACTCAGCACATACACTGTTCACTGAACACTGAATTTCGACGATGGGTAATGGATGATCTCGACAGTGGTGATGCTATCAATATAAGAGCTAATACCAAACGCTAACTTGTTAAGTGCTAAGGAAATACTTGTGTCTATTTGAAAATAAAGTGAAGCATGTTAAAACATTTTCTGAATCATTTCAAGAAGTGAAAAACGTTCGATTACCGTTTGTAACAATTTCTTACGTGAAAACGTGCAATTTTCCGCAAACTTTTCCATTAAAGCATTGTATTCATTACCATAGTTTTCCTATTCGAAAGATTAGGGTTTTTTTTGTTCCATTTACTATATCTCTCCCCTATTTATCGATGATATGAATTTAAACAATATATGGTTACCGTTAACGTAAAACTACAATTTGCGCAATCATAATATATTTTTGGTTCTTTTACTGCGCATGGAAATGGGCGTTAACATGTTCATTTACAGCAATCTGTATTTGTCTATTTTAGCGTGATTTATCATGAGTATATATTTTACTGTGTAAAATGACTGAGCAATTAACTTAGTCCTTCGTTCTATTAGCAAAAGATTTTACAACAACTTTCAACATTCATGTGTCATGTGAGTCAGTTATTACGTGCAGTGTGTTTAAGTTCTTGCTTAAATGTCTATTTTTTTAAGTAATAAATAATATGAATAAAAGACAACACCAGCTCCATAGCATTCTTGGGACTGTATACGACAAATCTGTTTTAGTCATAAAAAAGCGTGCCACATGCGGTCACTTATCTGAACTCATTATGTAATTTTAGAGGGCGGATATTCAACATTTTATGTTATCGAAGCTATACAATCAACTGTAAAAGTGTACTTGCCGACTAAGCTACTTTGCTCGCTGATTTTTATTTATAAAATTTGAAAGTTTTAGCTTTTTTCTTAAGAAACATGAGCTCACAGCATCTGCAAACAATCTGTTGCCAGATGCTGTACATTTGACAATTTCTTAAACGGATATGTTTGGACAATGTAAGCAGTTCTTTCATGTGAGCTGCGTCGACAGGTGAGGGTGTAATGCCGACACTATAGCTCCGACAGCGTAATACGTATAAAAATTTTGCGGCTGTTCTATCACGAGCAATCATCAATTTTTTTAAATTTCCTAAAGTTTTTGGTGAATTACAAAATGGTTATTATTTTTGACACCAGGAGCGACTGGAATTTGAGCTACCGGCAAACAGTATGATTAAAATTCAAGAACAATCAGGTCATAGAGACGGGATCACAAATTTACCGCATGCACTGTATTTCAAATTCAATTCACCATTAAAAAAACTCACATGTCCTGTGACTAAAGAATGACTTTAGAGCCTTTTTATTATCCTATTGTACTCGCGCATACGCTGACTTCGATAAATTTGAAAGTGTTTTTATTGTAAATATTTACCAAAACTTTTCCCAGATGTGCGTATTGCACGAAGTTTTGATAGCGAAATCCGATAAACCTTGTTATCACTCTAATCGGAAATGCATTTACCATCTATAGGTTAGTAGGCGAATTTGCAATTTGTTGTGTAAAAGGCATGTTCTCCCTCATTAGCGTAATATTATTCTTTATTACATTCACGAATAGTTCGGTCCAAATTGCATAGAATTATTTTTTTTCCACGCGCATGGTCATAACTCTTTAACCGGTTTGCCAATTTACAACAGCATTCGTAATTATTGAATATTTTTGAAGTTCAAATGTCAGTGACAAGAGAATGTTAACCTCGTTAAAGGTTGTTCCTCAACATGACGTGCTTGATACTTTTTAGAAATGCATTTGACTTATTGCACAAATTGCCCCAAAATTACTAAGAAAACAACTCTATATTCTTTTTCCCACTAATTCACCCATTGGCGTGGCTAATGCTCGTAATCATCTATTATGGTATGTCTACCAACCTATGACCTCTGTATTAAGATATTTTGAAACATTCTCTTTTGAATAGCACTTCACGCTTCAAATTTGTTGAAATTACCTTATTTTTCCCTCACCTATTTTTCCATTCATTATTCATTTTTGGACGAACGAGTATTGGCGCTAACGCTACGTCGTTAACGAAACCGTTGCGGAACAGCTCTACCATCAAAACGTATTTTGTAAGGTCAGCTAATGCAATAACGAAGAAAATTCCCGTTGTTGGGAACTGAAGGTGAAATTCAAGAATGTAGGTGAAATGCAGCTCGAATATTTAGGTTTACTGGGAACATAGCGCATGCATTCAAAACGGGCAAATTAAATTAAAGCTTAACGCATATTTACACGCGCTTCATTTATCACTCCTAACTGCTAAATTGTAATAAAGCTTTGCTAATTCAAATGGCCGGCGCGTGATCCTTCGTAAAGAGGGAACAGAATACGCCTGAGGATAATATTCGTTCTTTATGATTAATAAATAACAGTTATATTGGATTGCGGCTATGTGAAATTTGAGGCTTTCTATTTCCTCGGAATTAGCAAAGTTGTGAAACACTTGAGGTTTTACGACCGTGAGAAACATCACTTAATTCTATAACTAACTCGGTCATCTGACTGTGTTTTGTTCTCGCTTTGCAGTCCCAAAGCAAATTTTCTCATTCATTTCTCTTACGCTACTTATTATTGCACCATTATATGAGTTTGCTTTTAATCTGTTGCATCTTCTGAAGAAAAGTTAGCATCACGAAATTTTCGTTAAAATATAAGAGAAAATACCCGAAACATATGTAGTACGTGTGGCAACGGGATGGATCAGCGTGATCCATTTTTACGTTTGTTCAAAATACACTTATCATAGGATGGCACTTACGCTACCCTCTTCCAGACAAATATCGTTAGACACATGAAGGTATATTTCACACTCGATTAGTCGAGCTCACGGTTTTTTTAGTCAAGGTAAATGAGTTAATATTGGCTCAAAGATGGTGTCCGTAATTGAGGATAAACCACAAGTTAATTATCTATTGCTTTGGAGTAGATAGTCTTAGCAATACATAGTTGCAGAATCAACCGTATCAAACTGGTATGTCCTCTGGGTGAAAGTGAAAGGTGTCAACACGATGCAGTGATGTGCGTGTCCAGACGCAAAGGGATTCAATAATTGCCTCTTAAATAATGGGTTTGATATCATGGGACATAAGTGTAAATGGTTCACGAAAATAAACTACCTCAATTGTCACATTTAAGTGTTAACAATTTTTTACAGACATCAGTGGGTGCTCTGATCAATGCAACGCTAAAGTTGGACTTCAGTTATGGAGTTTTGGCTCTGAAGTTCAAAGGGAGGCAGCTCACAAGCACAGAATTATTCCCCTATGCTGGCATCGCCTCGTACCGAATCAACAGCCAGAGAAAAACCTCATGTTTAAAATTTTGTTCTTAATTTAAGTGATCAGTGTTACTCGACCATTCACTTTCTCGGGAGAATAACACATGGTCGTTGCAATGATTGTTGCTGATCAGTAACAAAACAGAACAGCAAAAGCGAGTGATGTGCAAATTAATTAAACTAATTTTATAGGATAAGATATTAATCAATGTACTGATTAAACTTTACCAGTCAAGGCAACGACTGAAATTGTAAAACGGAAGGATGCTAATTGCTCTTGCGCTGTGTCTAACCCTCAGGACGCACATTTTGATTAACATATTTCTACAGGTACTGATCACTGCCGAATCGGATGCTTTGCAGTGTTGCTTTCTCAAAATTTGACAAATCTTAAATCACCAAAGCAAATGAAGTTGTGTCAAGCAATCTAATCGGAGACAGTCAGAACAGTTGAGCAAAATTGCGTAATTATAAAATGAAATTTCTTTTTTCATAGAAAGATTATGTGAATGCCAGTATTATGCATGTTAGGTTATAGCTTAGCAGGATTAAAATTTTGAATTATCTGTAATTATGGCGCTTTGTGATTAAATGATGAGAAATAATTCCTTCTTCACTTACGTCTGTTGCTACTGTTGCTTTGACACGTACTACATACACCATTGAAATATTGAAATTGTTTCCGTTCGCGACCGGTCACAAGGGGAGCAGTACATCGGATTTGTTGTCATAAAATTGTGATGAAATGGTAGAGCAAGCGAATATTTTCAGCGACCACATTTTAGCACCAGATTTATTTTAAGAGTTGTATTATTTCTGCATTACAGCTACCAGGACAGGCTCAAAGCGAAGTATTTTATGCGGTATGTAGTAAAATAGTGCAGTCAGACACGTAGGTGCAGCTAGATTTGATTTAAGAGTTTGTGATTGGCAATAATTTATTTTATGGCTTTCGACAATCACGTTGGTCAATGCTTTTCTAAAGACAGGTAAAATACAAATCTATCTCATAACAGATGTTTTTTCTTGCGTTTTAAATTCCTTTATGGTATTAGGTTTAAAATTAGATCTTCATAAGTTTTCACTTCAGAGAGGGATGCATTTATTGTATCAAAAGAATTAATGCTATCAGGGATGTCAGGTTGCAATCTCAAGGTTAAGCGAGCCTTGAGATAGAACAGTTTTTCAATGATGTGTTGCAGAGCATCTTCTTGGGATCACAGCTGTGCTTTTTGAGCGCCTATTACTTTCTTTTTTACTTGTACCGTGTTTCATGCACTTCTTTCAATCTTGCTATTTCCATGCGCATGGTGCGGAGACACACCTTGTTCATGGATTCCCTTATTTCCATTCGTAGTATTGCTTTCCTACTTCCTCTTCTGGGAACACCCATATTGTAGTTAGGGAAGCTCAAGCGACCTAATAATTCAATCTAAATGGTTTCCATCACAGAAGTTTCTCGTCTCATATGAAAGTTCACCAGACTTGTGATGGCACACAAAAAACTATATCGAAACACAATCTGTAAGGCCAAGAATCATTTGGTGAAAATTTTTTACAGTAATAGCTATCATGAAATTTATAAAATACAGAGTGCAAAACCCGAATTACTCTAGGATGAAACCTTAGTAAATGAAACAAAATTAGTTTTTGTTGCTGGTTTTGGACAAGGCAAAAATCTTTCACAACTAAAGTTTGAATAATCCCTTCTCTGCACAAGCTTCTTATAAGCAGCAACAGACTACGCTACACGCATCACACTTTAAATTTTCCTATAAAAATTTTATTCTCGAATTGCTAACATGACATACTGACCACATGAGGCCGGTTTCTAGTTACGAACTCCTGTTATTGCGGCTGGAAGTTATATTATAGCCGACGGCGGTGGGTTAACGAGTGCGAAGGTCGCAAGGAAAGCCTCACCGGGCTGGTATATATGGAGAGGCATGTCCAGTGCACCTCACTTCCATCCGACACGAGCTCCTCGACTGCAGGTTTTCCTGGCCTGTAGAAATCTTAGATCTTCACTTCTTAGTTTCGAAAGATTTTGCAGCCATCGATTTATAACATTTTTTTATTCTCTCTTTTGCAATCTCAACCATGAATAAAATTGTGAGTATACTCAGAAATAAATATTTATGCACAAAATTTTTGTAAAACGTGGGCACTGTGTATTTTGCGTTAACGTATTGAAATGAAGCCTTACGGAAACAGATCCTGGATTTTACATAGCTCTTCACACTGAAATTAGCAACATGACGGAACAGTATCATATTACAAAACGTTGGGACCGCTGGAAATAACTTTACTCAGATTTTATCGAGGTGAAATTAAAAAAATCATTGACCACCAATTGACACAAACTTTTATGAAAATGTCGGATCACTTAAGCATAAAACTTTTGCATTGCTCATAAATATATTGCTTGAATAGATGCAGCGTCGAAGCTCTCGAATTACACGAGGTTCTCATAACTGCCCTGAAGTGTCGTCTGCATTATCATGTCGTAGTGGGAAGTAACTTCTAATTGAGGAGTCGCACGTAGTACAGTAAGATGATAAATTTTGTCTCGCATACTTTATCAAAACATGATTTGAAATAAATTTCAGTTATTGAATCTCAGCATTTGTGTCTCGTTCATCATGTGTGCGGCGTAAATATTTCTTCCGAAAAACAATCAATTCCGAGAGATTTATAACTTGATGATGGTTAGAGTCATGTTCTTGGGTTTGGATTTGCAGCACTTGCTAGTTTTTTGAACGTGTAGTTTAATATATTCATATTATCTAGCAGATAAGGCTATTGAGGAATAGTAAGAGAGGGGATCAATGGGAATTAATTGAGTAGGAAGTTCCTGAGGACCAATAAAGTCAGTGGTAGATGGAATCAATAGTGTAAGAGGTTGCTCGTGACCGGTGGGACAAGAAGTCAACGGCGATCAAGAGAATCGGAGGTTTATGGGATCAAAACACAAGCAAGTTGCAAAATAAACTTTTGGTTGGTGATCAGTAGGATAGGAAATTGCTGGTGATCAGTGGGATGGGAGGTTGCTGGGGTTAAGAGGTATTAGAGATAGCTGAAAGCGAATGGAGTAAGGAATAACTGATTATAAATCGAATAGGAATTCAATGTTATCATTAGAGTAGAAAATTTCTGGTGATAAATAGAATAGAAATTGAGGATGATTCTCTGACGTTGCATGTTATTGCCAAGGAACTTGAAGAATTTAATAATAATCTAAGTGTCCGTCGTTACACATGACATTTTGTTGTGCAGTTTCCAACTGCTCGAGTTGACAATAGGTTAGTGTTTTTTCAAAGTTTAGATTTATTTAGATACTTCTTTAGTGTTTAATTTTTTCCTCTTTTGGTTTCGTTTTACAAAATTTTTTTGCTGAAGATGGACAGTTAGTCCCAAACGTTTAGTTTTATTTGATCATTTTTAATAAAAATGACTATACGTGTAGCGATTTTCGCCTTGCTTTTTATTCTCAAGCTTAGAAGCATCAATGCTGGAGTTATTTTAGGTTCCTATTCTGTATCTAGCATCGATCTGCTTGTCATTTTGTAATTTTCGAATACACTCAGAAAAAAAGTTCGAATTTGTTTAATCCGCTGCAGCGCTACTTTCCGAATCTAAAATTTCATAATTTCGTAGTCTTAATTAATGAGCATAACATTGATTCTTTTCAATGGATTCCTGTGGGGTACATTTTGGTATGTTTCAGCGAGGTATGTTGGCAGTGTCTGTCCTTCTCAGTGTTCCTTTGGGAAGTTGTTACCGATGTGTGAAGAGTTTTTGGCTGGACGTAGGCAGAGAGTGGTGGTTGACGGAGTGACGGGTGACTGGTGTGAGGTTGTCTCAGGTGTGCCCCAGGGGAGTGTACTTGGTCCTCTCTTGTTTGTTTTGTACACCAGTGAGATGTTTGATCTTGTGCGAAGTAATTTTATTGCTTATGCTGATGACTCGTCATTGGTCGCCGTTGTGCCCGGTCCCATGTTGCGTCCAGCGGTGGTGGAAGACATGAATGCTGATTTGTTACGCATCAACGAATGGTGCTTGAGGTGGAATATGATACTTAATCCTAGTAAGTCAAAGGCGCTCATAGTGAGTAGATCCAGGACCAGTGAGCCCCCGTTCGGTGAGCTAGTCATAGGTCGGGGAGTTATTGAAGTTTACCCTGAACATGATTTCCTTGGTGTGCGGTTTGACGGGAGGCTCACATTTGAGGCTCGTGTGCGGAGGGTAGTCTCACAGGTCTCCAAAAGGCTGGGGATCCTGAGGGTAATTGGTGGAATTTATCAGGACCCTCAGTTGGTGCGGAGATGCTTCTGTGCCTTTCTTCTTCCTCTGCCTATTATTATTCGCCTGTTTGGGGCTCTGCGGCTGATTGCCACCTGCGTCTCTTGGATCGCATTGTAAGATCTGCATCAGCGCTTTGTCCGGGTTTGGTGCTGCCGTCTCTGGCGCACAGAAGGCTAGTTGCCCAACTGTGCGCTTTTTATAAGCTATTCAACAATAGAAGGCATTGGTTGTTCCAAATGCTTCCCCCACGGGCCGAGCGGATTGGGGCTACCCGTGGTGCTGCTGCTGCTCACAGTTTCGAGCTGAGGGAAGTTAGGTGTAGGACTTCGCAGTATAGGCGTTGCTTTGTCCCTTGTTCCGTTGCCCGCTGGAACTCCCTTCCCTCTGCCGTGTTTGATTCGCGCTCGTTGGTTGGTTTCAAGGGTGCTGTCAACTCCTGGTTGTTGCGTGGCTGATGTCTCCTTCTCCTTCTCCTGCTTTCTTCCTATAGTTTTTTTTCTTTGTTCTTTGTTTTTGTTTCACTGTTCGTGAAGTTGATGCTGGCGGGGTTTCCTATGTGAAATCTATGGATCCACGATCCGTCTCGTTGGGGCTGCTCTGCTTGATTTAATAATAATAATGGTAATAATAATAATATTAGCAATAATAATAATAACTACCTCACCTCAATGCAACCCTAAAACTGTAGCAACTCATCTAAAATTCAAAACACTTGGGTCAATATCGGGTTTAATGCGCTCACGGAAATTAAGAATTCCGTCCCAAAGAATCACTAAAGGAACACATTTAATAACGTTTTACACGAATGACATTCTGCCCGCTGATGCGTTATTTTCGAGATATAACAATAATTACGTTCAGATAGGAATAACATTATATGGTCGGCTGCTTAGTCGCCGCATTGTTAAGTCACGCCCACTTTTCTGGCGGGAGACGCCCACTTCTTGCCGAGAAAATAACAGCCTCGGTTTGCGTAAGTTAAAGTGAGCTTTTTTTAGGTTGATTTATGTTATTTCAGGTTAGTTTATTTAACTAACCTAACATAACCTACCCTAACCTCACCCATCGTTACGTCAATACCGTATTACATCAGTTTTACGTGTCCGTTCCTTCACTTTTATGTTCGACATTCCTATAACTTCAAAGTTGAATAATTCGAAAATTACGCATCGGCGAGCAGAGTGTCATTCGTGTAAAACGTTTTTAAATGTGTTCCTTTGGTGATTCTTGGGAACGGAATTCATAATTTCCGTGAGCGCATTAAACCCGATATTGACCAACACTTGTGCCAAAAGTTAGTTGTGTAGTTATATAAGCCTTATTTTTCATTCTCCACTTCTCTGCATCTCGCGTGGGTAAAGCCGGTGCACCGTGGTACCGACTTCCAGCACAAGTGTCTTCATCTTTCATTGTTCTTTATCATTTCATTTTCCGGTCGCATCGGGTCGCTTGCGCCTTCTCTCTTTAACGTAGCGTGCTGTGCGAATTGAAACCTAAATTTTTGCGCTGTCTCTGGTTCACTTGCCTGAGTTTTGTGCCTAACTAGAGAGGAAAGGGAGATTCAACTTTCAATACAGAAATTATAAATGCAACTAAGCGCAATTCCTGCGTCCCAGCTGCGGGTTTGTGCGCCCACTGAAAGTTGTGTTCCCGACAGGCGGTGTTGTGCTGCTTGCTGGCGGTGGCTGCCGGCCGACCTGACAGCGGTTACGCCGCCCCTCCCGCCGGTGGCTTTGGTGGCAGTGGTGGTCTTCAAGGCGGAGGTTTCGGAGGAGGAAAAGGAGGTGATTTTGGCGGAGGCCAAAGAGGACTCATCGCCGGAGGCTTCGGTGGAGGGCTCGGAGGACCAGTTGTGAGTAGCGCATCAAATCACATGTCCGTGATGTACCGTGAGAGAATATTAGTTTTGTAAACAAAAAATATTCAATTTTTTTTCGCAAGATCACTTTCGTTATTCACTGAGGAAATTTCCTAGGAGAATGTGTCTACTGTTTCACAAATTAAAATAATCAACACACTGTTGCCTCGACTTATTTTTAATTTTAGGGTACTAAAACTGTTGCTCTTCGCCTAATTTTTCAAGTTAGGTCATTGCATTAATATGATTGATCATAGTGCTCAACTTTGGATTTTCAAATATTTTACGTATTCATAGCAGTTAAACTAATAGTAATTGTTTAACTGCAGATGTTTTATTTCCATCAGAAATTCTTGAGCTTAAATTTTCTTTGGAAAATTTAACGATTTCAATGAGAAAAGTAAACACTTAACATGTAAGATAACTACGTGAGGTGGCCAAATCGACTGATGAATTTTGCTGTCTTCTGTTTCGCTACGGCGACGCGAAGCATTCGAAAAATTCGATTCATGGCAAAAATTCGGAAACAAAATCATTTACAATAACAAAAAATTCGATTGATGTTGTAAATGACAACCACTTTTTAATGAGAACCATTTAATAGAGTGAATAGTTATTCGCTGCTTACTATCTGAAAGTTTTATTTATATTTGCGTACTATTTGAAAGTTTTTACATCTGATTCACGTGAAAAATGCGCATAACTTTGGTTTGTCAAAAATGTTCTACTATAATTTTCATACGGATCCCTGAGCAATAATTATCGAAGTCTATATTTTCTCTCCAAACAGACATCAAGCCAACTTTATGACTGCATACTGATTCACAAATTTCGTAATTATATCATTGAGCAAATCATTTAGTGATTCCTTGATTATTCAACAGGCTCGCCCCCAGTACAACTTCAACTACAAGGTTGACGACGAGTACTCCGGTGTGTTTTTGGGTCACGAGGAACAGAGGGACGGCTACGAGACCCAGGGCAGGTACTACGTGCAGCTCCCTGACGGTCGTCTGCAGTCGGTCACCTACACAGCGGACCAGTCCGGCTACCACCCTGAGGTGACCTACGAGGGCGAGGCGCAGTTCGACGGTCCTGCTGGCGGTGGCAGCTACGGAGGAGGCGCTGCTGGGGGTCAGTGGCTGGCTGTACGCTGTGAATGCATATTTTGGTTTTCCTAACATAATAACTGGCATGTAGTTTTCTTTTGAAGTTTCACTCCATACGTAGAAACGATGATTTCTTAAAAAATGACGAGAACCATGGGCTCCTATAAGCGTTTTAATAAATTGAGTACGCACAGTTCAACTTGTGCCTGCAGTTGTGGAATTGAACTTATTTTGAGGGATCTGAAGAGACTACGGTAGACGATTGACATGGTGTATTGTTACATGAATAAAATCAAAGTTTTTTTCCAGAAATGATGGTATTAAAACTGGTACTATTAAATGATACTGAAGACTGATAGTATTTTAGGAGTGATGTTATTTTGTGTGGACAAAATGGGTTTCAGCTCAATGAATTAATACTTTGGGCCAGATTTTCACTGGCGTGAGTCCAACCGGAACGTTACTTATTCTCAGTTAGAAATATCATCCAACTATTGTAATGGTAAATAATTTTTTTACGGCCACTGGTGAATGATAGTATTCTTCTCGTTAATACGGAAACAAGAGAACCATATTTCTCTATCCTATGTGATTGTAGCGACGTACATTCAAACGGTACCAAGAGGGTTTTGAAATCGAGCACTGAAGCCTTATTAATTTATTCAACTTAATTTGGTGGCTCACATTATCTTAGACTCACGCAACTCATTTCTGAAATTAATTATGACTCTGGTTGAAGTTTTAATTACAGCTATGGTTTTTTTAATGTTGAACGCATCTTATTTTCCTTTCAATGGAGATAAATAAGTTCCAAAATGCCTTTACCCTGGGTGGGCTTCAGTTTAACGATGAGCTGTTCTGCATTGCCGGAGGATCTCTCACAAATATTAAATAAAAAATAACTTTTTATCTACGCTTTGCAGGACAAGGTGGCGGCTTCCAAGTTGGACTTGGAGGTGGTTTCCAAGATGGTGTAGGCGGATTTCAAGGTGGCCAAGGAGGACTCCAGCAGGGCGGCGCAGGCAGCAGCTATGGTGCAGCAGGTGGTTTCGGTGGATCTCTAGGAAGTGGATCCAAGGGCGGCTTTGGAGGCAATGTCCAAGAAGAGTTTCCAGTTGTTCTCGGAGGAGGTCAAGGCGGTGGTTACCAAGCCCCTGTCCAGCAAGGTTACTAAGCTCCTGATCAACAAGGCTATCATTGAAGTATCTTGAAACCTCGGATATGGTTCTTAAACCTGCGTGAACGGTCGTTAGGTGCTGAAATCTAGACTATTCTGTTAAGCCTCTGTTCTTTGTTCTGTTGCTGCTTGATTTTTTATTGCGTTGCCATGTGGTCCTTATCTGCGCAAAGAAACAATTACGAGCATAAAAACTCTGTTTCTCGAACGGATATTTTGATTAACCTTGACAAACATTTTAGCGAAATCATCCTTGGTATTACAATGCTTGCGATGCCGTCGTTTTTCAGTACTCGCAAAATTATTCTGAAAGATTGGCGAATTTTGTTGTGTTATTGAATTTCTTTAAACGATTTTATTGGTTTTTAATTCATACTGCCGCACGAGATTTCTACAGGAATGTAGCAAATTTTCTCGAAAGCTATTGAGGAGCGAATTACTATAGTAAAATCCTCTCAAATTGTCTTGGTAGAAAAGAACATGTCATCCATCATCTCGCCCTAGATACGCAGGTGGAGATAGTGTACGCTTTGGGAGACTGATAACAGTTTTTTTACACGAGCATCACGCGCAAAGTGACGTGCTCAGCCAGTAAATTGGTTGGGAGGCTAAATGAGATCATGAAATATTGAAAAGAATTTTGATCACAAGGAGGCTATTGTTGGTACCTAACGACACTAACAATCGGTTATCACTAAACACATCTTCTTGGAATGATGAGAGGAAGGCGTGGTCAATTGCTTTTTGGCAACACAGACGTCATAAGCGTTATAATTAGAACCGCGAAGACTTTGGTTTATCAAATGAACAATAGAATACAGTCAGAATATGGTACATTGAAAATCAAGGCAGTGGATCCTGTATTGTATTACGTGATAAAACCAAGGTAGTACATCGTGAATTTTAAACAATTTGGAATCAAGGTAATAGATTGAGCATTGTGAAATATAATAAGGTTGTAGCACTGCAGTGGATCGTGTATTTCAACACAATTCATGATAAAATAGGAAGGGTAGATTTTGCATTGTAAATCAGAACAAGATAAAAACATGGCCGTGGATCGTGCAATGTAGTACTATACACAATGAAATCATGGCAATGGATTGTGTATTGCAGTAAAATTCATTATGAAACGAAGGCTGTGGATCGTGTAGCGTAAAATGTGCTAAAACTGAAGCGGTAAATCGTTCGTATTGAAGCTAAATAAGAACAAAGTGATACATAGGTTATAATACGAGGGTCGCAACTTGAGAGGATTGGCTACTTGGTGCCAATTATCAGGGCATTTGAGGAGAAGTCGCCTACACTCTTATATGTCAAGTAACTGTTGACTTACACTTCAACGTTTATGTCATTACACACGTAAATTTCTACGTGTTTTTGAATAAGATTGGGGAATAAGATTGGACACTTGCTCATGGTGTACAAATAGTATAACCATTGCAACTGAGGTATACCATACCAACTGTACATTCATGCACTACAAACCACTCATGCTAACTTGTAATATACCTGCGGTAGCATTTTACAGCGTATAGATCGATAAAAACTATATTATTCATTAAGTAGATAAACGTTACTTTGGTGTACTGAATCTAACGTTGAAGAGTGAAGAAAAAATAAGCACTGCTGTAGAGTAATCCAAGCGCAACTATAGTATTTTGTTCTTAACCCCACAACAAGATGTGCATTTTAATTCTTTAAAGCTCATAAGTTCGTAAAATGCATCTCTTGAACGATTCTTTTCACTGTGTGATGAAAGTTAACATACACATCTCACACGGTTGCTTCATTCCCGATCGAGCTGCTCATTATTTTTACTAAATACCTGAAATAAAATGGCTTTTTATACTGGGTGCAGCAAGTTACCTTTCTTTTTTGAAGTGATTGCTCAGGAGCTTACAGGATCCTTAACTAGGTAGGAGTAGTCTCGTTCGAAAGAGATCATAAAATTGGGTGACCTTGTGGTTCAATCGCCATCACGCTTTGGAGTAATGCACAGCGTACATTTGCCGTAGACGCTTTCTTTTCCAACGGCAGTTTAGTACATTCAACCCAGCACGCTTTCCGAAATCGCTTTAATATTGCATCTGTTGGGCCTCTCTCAGGCCGGAAATATATTCTTTTACAGGTGAAAGCGTTCAGGGAAGCTGGTTCTGAACAGAAAAGAAGTGGAGACTTCAAGGGCATCGATGGCTGTGCTGCGAAATCGCTTCCCAGAGCGCCTCATCTCACTGAACAGCGATGTGAAGTGGCCTGCGTGGTCTCCTGATTTGGCCCATGTGACTTTTTTTGTGGGGTTATTTAAAATCTTGCGTCTATGCTGACGGCACACAAACTCTGAAAGATCAGAGAAGAAACGTCGAGGGAGAAACGGCCCACGTACCCATCAATATGCTGGAGAAAGTGATGAGAGACAGCAGAATCCAGTTCACCCAGTGTATGGATAATAGCGGGTTTCACTTGACCGATATAATTTTCAAAACAAAGTAAACCATGACTTTTAATATGTGAATTTAATGAAAAATTAAGTAAAACTATATCTTTACTACTTTTTCTTCTCTTGCAATGTAAAATAAGGAAGTTTGTATGCCGCACTCTTTATTTACACCAGCTATTAACAATGAGTGAGTGTGCAGTAAAAACACTTTGCATTGTTCACCAATTAACAACCATAGGCAGAGTCATGTTATTCTACACCTATTATGGCCCTGTTTTCCAATGGATGACTGGATCTAATTATTTTTCCAACGTAAGGCCGCCGTCACACGGAGACCAAATGGTGACGTTTCGTCATAATGGTCTACAGTCAGCGGTACCACTCGGTCTGTCCAGCGCCTATAAACCGTTAGATTTCAGCCTTAGTTTGGGACCAATTTGATCATACCTTGATTGCAGGTTCTGAAATCATGACATGACTAAGCTGGTCCCAAACTAAGGCTGAAATCTAATGGTTTCGTGGCGTTGGACAGACCGAGTGGTACCCCTGGTTGTAGACCATTATGACAAAATGTTACCATTTGGTCTCCGTGTGACGGCGGCCTAACACGTCTTCGCTTGGAGTCTGCCGTAAGTGTTGAAATCTACATGAAATAAAATTATTTGATTTTCAGACCAGAAGTCAAGTCGATGTTCTCGTTCAAAGGTTCATTTTCTTCAAATACACGAGTGGTTCTTCGCAAGACCTAGTTATGCAATTCGTGGCTACACAGCCATTTCTTTCATGAGATCAGTTAGAAGAAGTACTTCAGGTCGCTGGAATCCAAGTAAAATGAATTTTTAGTAGATTAAAAAAATTTCCTTGTGATTATAGAACACTGCTAAAACAATTCTTAGCAATCTTCATGTTTTATTTGATAACCACATGCATATTTGCTCATCGCAATAGAATATCCCTATCAGGTTGTTATTAACTCATAAACTTGAAATCGTTGGCTTTTCATGCATCGAAAAAATGTTTTTAAACCTCTAAACCATTTTGTTCAAGTCCAAAGCTAACCTGGATTAATTTAAATAATGTTCGCCTTCAGTTGCTTTCAATTTTCATGTTTTCGAATGCATCCTAATGTTAAACATTTCTTGTAATTCCGAATGGCCTGCTGAAAGTTTACAAACCTGATTTTTCAACATTATCTACTTTAGAATCTTATAATTAATTTATACTTTCACACTCGAGGCTGGTTTTAGCTCAAACTTCAGAGCAGTACCTTTACTCACTGACAGTTGGTAATCATTTCTTTCGCGTTTGTTCTGCGGTGATTTAATTCCTTTTGATGTGTGATTCACTTTCGCTTCGAGGCAGATGATTTTTACCTAATTATGCTCAGAAAATTACACATATTTACGATGTATCCTGCTTGAATATTCTGAAACTCTTACTTCTGGACAAGAAAGTTGCAAATTTTGTTATTTTCAAAGTTGATTGAAGTTGCTCTTCCTCGGTTCTTTCGTTCATCATCAAGCCAAAATTTAGCCTTCAGCAGCTAATAAATGCCTGTCTACACAATTTTATAATAAAAAAGCGTTAACTAAATGGAATAGAATTAACTGATACGACATGAACTAATTTATCGATTGAGTTCGTCTGACAAAAGTCACTCAAGTCATCAGACTTAGAGTACACTGTAGTAGGGGGTGTTATAGGCAGGCAAGGCATCCGTAAGGGTTACCACAATCAGCGGCTTTGTTGATTGCTAAAATTAATGTCATTCTCAGATCTTTTACTGAGTAAAAAGAGAAGAAAATAGACTTCCGAATGTAAACTCTTATTTCACTTTATTAAGACATCAGTGTTTTGTTTTCACACGTAAGAAAGTTGCTCTTTCATAAGCTTAAAACCTCATGACTCACTCGTTGTATTTCATGACTTTGTCGTTGTTTTTAGAAAACTTATGGCATTTCATAATTTCGATAATGTTAAAATTAGTATGGTAGAATTTTCTCCGAAAATCCTGCTGCCGCTGCAGTCATGACGAGCAATACAGGGATTATGGCAAAGTTAGAAATATAAGGATAAAAAAATTTGAGCCGTTCAGTCTATTCAACATGTGCCATTTATATGTTATTTCCTTTTTCTCATTTTTTGTGGGTATGATCCGATGTGGAATTTATGGTCAACCATGCTCATGGGCTTTAGGTCAAGTCACGATGGTTTTTGAAAGTTTTCACAGTACGAACGGAACCAAAATTATTCTGGAAGTAGATCCGAGAAAGTAAAAAATTGGGGGTACTATGTTTAAAGTATATTTCCGTTAGGGAATTCATCATCAGTGTCAAAAAGCCCTTCCTCGTTGATATCATTAGGGCGTCCGTAGGCCTCGAGTAGCTTGTCTCGCAAACATTTTTTACCCGTCCTAATGTTGAACTAAGTTCTTGATGAGTTAAGGATGGCAAATAATGTGATTTTTGGAATGTTACTCAGAATGTTGAAGGTGAGATCAAATATGAACGATTCTTCAAAAAACAAATATCCTGAAGAGGCGAGCATAGATTAAAAGTGTCGAGCCAATCAGGTCAGATATATCTGCTTCATCGAAGTGAAGAACGTGCATACGTCTGCAAAACAATTTGTTTCATGGAATATTTAACAGAAGATTCATTTTATTCATACTTTTTTCAACAGCCTGACTGAGAACCAGTAATAACGATCATTTCTTCCAGACTGAAAGATTCTCGCTGATGTCCACGCGAATGCTGATTGGCCCACTCTCTTCTGCAACCTTTTACAGTTTTTAAGATTTCTTGATTATCATACGCTAACATTGTTGCGGAAATTTTCGTTTAGATTCAAATTTGGGTTTCACTGGGTCATTACATAACCTTGAAATTGTTTTTATAGCCTTTTCTCAAAAAATTTAGTTGGGTGTTTCGAATCATTGTCGTGTTGAAAGATCCAGTGAGGTCCTAGGTCAAGTGCTTCATCAAATCGTTTCGCATTCTGATTGATCATTTTGATGTATTTGTTTTATGTTAGGATTTTGCTAATCCCAATAAGATTGCCAACACCATTTGCTGAGGAACGACGCCAAAACATTAAATTACCTCCGCCATGCTGTGTGGCTCAAAAGCTCCACCTTCCTTTCCGAAAAAAAAGGGTGTTAAAAAATGAAACTAGTAATAAGCTAATTAAATTTCCATTCTCAATAGTGACAACATAACCTGAAAACAAGAAGTCTTTAGGTATCATAACGTGGCTTTAGGTTTTAACAAAGACTAGTCATTATCAATACACCACAACGTAAGCTTAAGACTAGAAATCTTTATTACGATCACAACATAACTTTGAGTTTCTGCAAAAACTAGTCATTATCAATCAAGACATCATAGCATAACTCAAAGATCAGAAATAATCGCTATAGGTAACCACTGGTATAGAGTATAGACACGTTCAGAGCGCTTAGAGTTATCACTATGTTTGTGAGCACAATGTATTGTACTCACTGTGAACCATTTGCCTTTCAAGTAACTTGCAACGCCACACATGGATCACTAGTTTTTACTTCCCATATATTTATTGAAGGGGAAATAAAAGAGATAGAAATATACAGAACGAATTTGCAATACCTTCAATGACCAATTCATGCTTTTTGACTGTAAAACTTGCATTATCATTCCTGTGTGAAAATTACATTTTGTACTTGTATCTATAATATGTATGTATACGAACGAACAATGACTAGATATCAATGACAGTATGTACTACGTAATACGTAGATGTAGATACTCTTTTTCGTACTTTGAACAAAATAATCTACAAAAACATTGCATATTTCTAAGATTTTAGTTGAGTAATTTAACTATATTTTGTTTACTTTCGGGTTTAAACAGTTATAAATTGATTTGGCAAAAATCGGAGTCGGAAAAACGTCTCGGGCCCTACCATAAAACATACGATTCCGACTCCCGACGCTGACTCCTCCTCCACAAATCTGATTTTAACGAAAGAGTGATGTCTCAGTTAATTATCGTTTAGATGAAATGGAGAATGGAGATGAGATGAAATGGAAAAGTTCTATCAGTGTAAAGAGGACTTTAGAATAAACTCTCCAAGCACTCAATTTATGAAAAATTTAATTATTTCAAGAATCAAAAATCGCAAATATTTGCTGTAATACCTTAAGAGTAACGCTGGAATTCTACATCTCTTTATTCATATTCTGAAATTCTCTTTTACAACAAATACACCTCTACACACAAAAGATACCGTCTGATCTTTGAACGTCAGAATATAGAATTTAGGTACAGCTGAAAGCTTTATAGTGAATGACAGACACTCTCATGAATAACCTTCTCTTTGACGCATTTGTAACCTACGCAGTTGAACAGTAAATTATACATGTGCAAATCCCGCATTTTTCCATCTCTCTACCTGAATTTTAATAGTATAATTTTAAAAAACGACACTCATATTTTTCCATTAAAAATGTCCAAATACAGTTGCTTATGAAATGCTAGCGTCAATATTGATAATAAAGTCATATTATACACCATCATTAACAACGTCGTGATCTTTCGATGCGGTTTTATTTGTATCTAGCTCTTTCGTTCTGTGTCACAGCTTTGCACCGTCATCGAGAAATTGTTTGGATTTTCTCAAGTTCATACCATGAACTTCTTGAAAAAATTTTGTCAAGAAAAAGTCCGAGTTAAATTAAAATTTGAAATAACCTCATCTTTCTAGAAGAGCGTGAATGAACAGACGCGTAAACATTACTAACCTTCATTTGCGAATGTCTGTGATTAGGCATATGTGTACCGAGTAAAACTAACAAGGAATGTAAATAAATGTTATGGTCACAACCACTGATCATGCGTTTTTATTTTGAATTTACTTGCCAATGTTTTCAATTTGGTATTTTGGTAAATTTCTTCATGGTACTGATGCATCAATATCATTAAATGTTTTGGCACAACAAACTCATGACTTTCAATGCACTGTAAACTCTGCATGACCTCCCGTAAAGTTACTTACTGATAATTATAAATCTACTCAATATACCATTCCCAGTATACAATCAATGTTTCTCACGTGTACGACAATAATTTCGGAGTTTTCAAAGTGGGACAGAGCTTTCAGTTAACGTAATATTTATAAATTTTGACCATTCCAATCACTTCACATTGAACGACCGGTAAGCATTATAAGAATTACGAATAAAACTGGCACATGGTAAATAATATGACGATATTTTCTCAAACCTTTGCAAGAACAAATTTAGATCAAGCAGCGATAGGCTGCCTGAGATTTATGCAACATTTTATATTCCCAATTATTCTTCTAAACCAACTTTCACCAGAGCTTGTATGAATACGTGAGTGCTGGGAGATATTTCTACAAATGGTGTTTCAAATTTCTATTTCATACCTTGAAAATCCTTTCTGCTTTCTTTATCGAAGGTAATTTTCATGTATGTTTTAGGTTGTGAAAATGCTTTCCATGAGGAGTGTATGGTGTTCTCTAAATATTTCTGCGTGAGTGGTCTAAGAAAGTTAGTTTCAAGTCACTGAGCTCTCAACCCTTTATGTGACGTACACGATCGTTTACATGGCGTAATTATTTTTCACCATCTTTTTTCTGGTGTTCTATTTTAAACTAAGAATCACTGTTCAGGAATTTATTTGTTCTTCATTGCAAATAAGATTTGAAATTTTTATTTCATTGACAGTAATTTGTTATTTTATTTCGGTTCATACTTAAAACTGAATAATTTAGAGAATTCTCTGTTTCATTCATTCATTTATTCACTCACTAATTTGAGTATTGTACAGGATGGGGCATGAGTACCAAAGGAAGAAAAATTTAATACAAGATCATTTGAATTTTTTTTTTAAATATGTAATAACACATTCACAAATAAAGACTCATTTTGCAAGCATCCTCATTGAATATCATGGCTTTTCTTGACAACCACAGGTTCAAATGGTGTCACGCACACCAAGTTGCAACACAAAGGATTTTCTCGGAAATATCGTCCAAAGCACGGAGAAAATAAATTTTTAAATAATCAACTTTCCAACATGATGTCTTCTAGACTCTAGTATCGGCCAAAGAGAGAAATCCATGGGGCCGAGATCTGGCTTACGGGGAGGCCACATTCAAGTTGACCGAAATCGTTTCAAAGTCTCTGTACCTGCCTTGGGTGATATTTGCGGTGTTGGCAATTACTGAAAGGTCCATAAACTAGCATTAAGAGAATGTTTTGAATTCAAAAGTTGAGGGTTTCTAAATTGTCATTTGGTGCATGCTTTTGTATTGGTTTTGCAGTTTGTTTGAATAGAAATAAGAGGGGACTTCCATGATGCGAAAGTGGCTGCTTAAACCATAAAAAACTAGTTTTATGATGTGATAACTCTTTAATTCAGGAGAAATTACTGAAAAACTCTTCCCAATGACGCCATGATCACCCCAGTTGTGAGCCATTATATCTGTGAACGACTTCTTCTTAGACAAGTCGATTTTGCCAGTCGTGCATCTTTTCCTCTCGTTTCGCTAAATCGATATCCATTATTTTCTACATTTGAATCTTGGCGAGAATTTGATTCGTTTGCGGTGAGAAAGAAGAAAGTCTATGTATAGTAGTACTTCAGAGCGATTCTCAGGGAATCTTATTCTCAAAATGAAAAGAAGACCCTACATTATAGAGAACATTTATTCATGTAAACGTTTTAGAATATTATTTTTCCATCTTCAGTGCTGAAAGAAATAAAATGTTTTCACAGTGATGAATAAGATATTTGAGGTCTGAATAAAAATACAAAATAGAAAAGACTAAATACGGCTGTATGTACAGCGTGTATAGTCTTTGTGCTTGCGCACGGAGCTTTAGTCGTTAGAAATTTTATATTTTTTGTGGTTTTTGCTTAGTATTTTTATTCAGGCTTAAATATCTTTTCCGTGATTGAAAAAACATTTTATTTCTTCATGCACAGAAGATGGAATAATTATATTCCGAAACGTTTGCATCAATGAATGTTCTTTATAACTGTTGTATCTCGCACTGAGCCTTGCAGGGCAGGCGCAGCCGGATGTCTTCATTGCACTTGGGTTTCGCATGTCTCAGAGCCGGAAGAGCCATAAACGGTCGGAACTCTGACCGACGGAAGTCCTTTATGGTGTCTTGCCTTTACTAACTTTACGAGAACCGGAAGATCTTTTTTTGACTTCCGGGGACTGCTAGTTTTAAGGAAGGTCTGTTAATGATGGAATCAGTACATTATTAGGAGCCTTGCTGTGCGTATACTTATCCTTCTCCCGAGTTTGCGGCTTAGGGAACTGAAGTGAAGTTAAAGCTTCTGCTACAATAACTCTAGTAGTGCCGATAGTACGACACTACAATAACGTTGGTTCTTCTTTTTATTTTTAGGAAGACATTCTTAAATAATCTTTGATAATCCTCTTCATTATTCTAAAATTGGTTTTATACCTTTTACCTTCTTCTTTTAAAGACTTCGGGTGTCGTCTTATCATCTTTCGAACGGTGTTAGCAAGAGATGGGTGATAGTTCGTTGTGACCCATGACAGGTCATCAACTTCAAGGCCGATTATCAAAGTTTTTCCACTTTTTACACCACTTGACTGTGCTTCAAACAGTTTTTCTTGCGTCCCTGCTGCTCTGTAATCTTGGAGTTGGAGGATCCTGTATGGTTTATTTCATCTGCTGGTTGTTCCACGTTTCAACGAAAACTTAGTGGTAATCTCCGTTAAGTTAACTAAAATTTCACAATTGTTATTTAAACATTTCAAGAAAGATGAAGATAATCTGAAATGTAACTGGTTCATCACAAATACAAATAATAACTGAAATTGTATGTGCCTACCTGTGCCCAACCCTGGACTATTAATTACGTTATGGCTACCAACCATGGCCTTCACCTGTATATTAATATCCAATTATCGTATAACATTTCATACTCTAATTTTATTCCAAAACTACTGTTTTTTACCTGAATGCATTGAGATACAACTTCCCTCGATAAGGAATGTGTCCTTTACTTAACAACGTGGACTTGAGATACTAGAACTAAAAAGTAAAAAACTGACACCATCGGAGCGCTAAAATGGAGCTGCACCTTAAGTCTAACTGGGTTTTCTGCATGTAAGCGGAGTACGATAGGTATGTATTAGCACAGCATCAGTGTTTCATGCAACCAACATCACAATGATCAAATGAACTATGTTAACAAGAGAGAACTAAACTCTTCTTGCAATAAAACGGACTTATCAATGTGTGTTGCAATTCACTGCCTCGAAGAAAGTGAGCAAATCAATATTACACAATATGTGCTGTTCTGCGGCAGCTGGAATGATAATTGTACATGACTTAGGTAATATAAAACTCAGTTTAAGAGCTAATATTTCAGTCATATACCTGTTAAACACCTTTGGCGGTCATGATTAAGAATTAACTTTCGAATCGTTAGCATGCCTATGACGATCATCATACACTCGCTTCAGTACGAAGGAGCGTAGAATAAAGTATTACAAACAGCACTGATGGCTGATTGCATGTGTGTCAATCTAAATACACACCTTGAAGCACCTTCAAATTCCTATGACAGTGTTTAAATTATGGAACTGATATCGTCATCCTAAGCTCTCTAAAATAAGAGGGTTAGTGAAAACGACCACAATTATTATTATATTTCATCTCAACTATGCATGATAATTAAATTTTTTAAGCACCCGATATTACAGGACTAAATCGAAGTCAGTTTTAATTCGTAATTACTACGTTTGAAAATATAATTGTTGGCGACATCTCTCTCTCCCTCTTTTACTCCCTTCAGCTTTGTTGCTCCAGTTGTTTTGAGAAGTAGATCATCAGCAAAGTTAGAGAAGCCGCGTATTCAAGGACGAATTCGTCCAGTGTTACTGTAAGCAAGATCAGTAACGCGGAAATTATCCCACAAATTCGAAACCAACCGAAGATCTTAGCGATAAATATTTTTATTTTCACTCGTGCCTTGTTTGTGGGAGATTGAACTCACTATTTCAAGAACAGTATAAAACAATTATCGCAGCACGACGCGGGCGATGCGGTTGATACAATCACTCTTGCACAGACGCAATGGATTTTAAGAATTTTACCGGTTACTCAGCGGCTTTTGTACCTCTCTGAAGGTGATAGTGAATAACTCCACCATGTAGGTACAAAACATGATATCCCTGTTTCGTAATGCCTTTAAACTTGAGAATAGTCATGCAAACGACAAGCAAACATGCATTAAAAAACCAGTGGAAAATGAGTTGTCAATCCCTTGTATCGTAATACTGAATTGATAACAATGGAATGAGTACTTCAAATACACGTTAATTGTTTTATGAGTTCAAAATTATGAATTTGATAACAAAATTGCAACAATTCAAATCCTACAAGTTCTATTAAAGGTCAAGGTTATTAAATACAAACATATAAATATGGCTAGAAATTTTTCGATGATTTGCCATTCATTTCACTACCAGGCAATAATCCATCAAACTTTTGAAAATGTGTCTACATAAATAGTGTCCCAAAGTGTTTTTGAATAAGTGTACACCCTTTCTTTACAAAACTTTTCCGATTTTAATGTGAAAAATCAGGAGGGTGGTACAAGCCTCGAATATTGAAAATGCACTTTTTATAATTTGAAAATTTCATTAATTATCTATTAACAGATTTATTAGTTGCTCCGAATTCTCTGATTTGCATGTATAATTTAGTTAATGACTTCAAATACTGATCGCTTTCAATTTATTTCTTCAGGGTAATGTTTCGACCAGTTTTGACTTTCATCGCTTGTCTCACGGTCGATCTGCAAGCAGCATCAAACTTATACGGTGATTTCCGCCCGGAAGTCTGGGCTAACGTTTATGCGGAGTCTATTTTTTAGGTAAGGAAAATAAATTACTGAAATTTCAAAAAGGTGTAATGACTACCTTTGACCTGTTTACAGCCAAGAATTTTTTCGATTGCAACTAGGAGCTAAGCTGAAGGCGGTGGTTAACGAGTGCTAAAATTGCAAAGAAGCCTCACCGAGTAAGTACATATAGAGAGGCTCACCTCACTTCCATCCCACACGAGCTCCTCGACCGCATTTTTTCTCCACCTGTGGAAATCTTAGATCTGCACTTAAGTAACGAACGATCTCCCTGCGACCGACTTAGAACTTCACGAAGACAGTTTTTCACATTTTTCACTGTGATTAAAATAGTGAGTATACTTTAGAACAAATAAAAATCAAAATGTAAAAAGCAGAACTAATTAAATCTTGAAACTAACTTTTCATTGACCATTCAGCTGAAGACTGAATTTTACCAAGTTTCGAATTAACGTTTTGTAACGAATCTTAGCCTTTTAGCCCATTTATAATTTTGGGTTGCTTGGTTGTCACCGTCCACACTCTGGAATCTTGGTATTCCAAGTTTTTAACTGTAACTATGGCTCCTCATTGAGTGGTGAAATTATATCAGTTTCATTTTATTCAGATCTACGTCATGCTTCTGTTTCGTGTCGTAGATGTGGTGAAATAAAGTTGATACATAAATTTTGAATGTTATCCTGATTTCATATGCTTAACTCTACTAAGAATTCTTACAAGTGTTTATAGTTTAATTGTAAAATATGTGGTATCTTCTTTAGAGGCCAGCTTTTTATAGACCATCATCCACAGGAAATTGGATGAGACACCTTCTTCAACCTGGCTGTTGCCGATTTTAACTAATTCGAATGGGAAAGATACTTTTTGCCTACAGAAGACTATAATGTTTTCATTTTATCGATATTCATGAACATTTTATTTGCTTTGAGTTCAGAGAAACTCTAAGCAATTTGATAGTAATTCTATTTGTGAGTCCAGTGTGGTTTTCCTTTATAAAAGTTTAAGATAAAGTGCTGTCTTTGGAAAAAAGTTTAAATTTGAAAAATGAGGTTAGCCAAGTTTGGTCGTTGATTAATTTTTATCAACGACAAAACTTGACTAACTTCATTTTTCAAATTTATACTTTTTGCTATCAACAGCACTTTATCTTAAACTTTTTTTAAAGGAAAACCCCACTGTACTGTTCCTTAAACAGATCCTTGTAAACACCATGTCTTATATCCAATGGTTTTGATTGGACAGCTCCAATTTCAGAGTATTGATTTCGATTCCTCAGGAGCGAGTGAAACCACTTACGAGCAACTGCTTCAAGGGTGTAAAAATTCGCGCTCAATATGCTGCAGAAATTAAATTCGTATACTTCACGAAAGTAGCGGAACAGTTTAAAAGCAAGATTTTTAACGTGATAATTGGAATGAAATATTTCAAACATTTAAAAGCAGCTTGTATAAATTGAGGCCTTGATTTTGAAACAAATTTTTTTTACCCTACATTAATATTTTTTTGTTTAAAGTATGAGACATTATTTACAAGGAGTATTTTAAATTTATTTTCTGATACGTAGTAGGATAGAAACAGGTCTATAACTGTATGCTCAAGTTCTTTTAACTTTTTTGAAAATGGCTGTTACTCGTACCGTTCTATAAGAATTTGGTAAATACTTGGTGTAAGTTAATAATTTATCGAGTAGCAGATGATCGGCGTTTCCCAAAACATTTCAACCTCAAATTTCTGGCGGTATTTCATAAGAACAATGGATTCAATTGCATTCCCACAATCATTTCAGCGGATAAAAATTCAATTGAGCAGGGCGAATTTAAAATATATGTGATCTTAAGCGTAAAATACTTTTTCTCGAATGTTTTTGTTTGATGTCAAACACGGTTTGTGAATCCATTATACCCTGCATCTAACATTTCCCTTCGTAAAGTTGTGTAAGGTGTACATGACTCTAATGATATTAAGATGTGAGAATTACGAGGATTATGGTCATTTTTTCGGCGGATTTGCACGAACGATGATCAAACGCATTGGTTAAATCCAGCATTGACAATTTTATTGAGGTTAAATTGATCAATTTTGTCACATCATTGTTATCGTTGTTATAAGATCTGTGCAGGTATCAATTTGCTAAAACACACCGGGTTTGTGTAGAAGTTTCTTCATTTTTGCATCTAGGTTTACAAATTTTAGCATGCAGCCTAAATTTACATGTACTTTGATTAGATTACATGTCATTTAATCCTCCCTAATTAAACAAAGTTTTAACAGACTTTTAACAGTTGTTAAAATTATCCCAGAGAGTCTACGCCCATTTCTTAGAAAAATATTAATTTTTTTGTCAGATGTTAAGATAAAGCTTCTATAAGGTCACGATTCAACAGTCGCATTTGTAATTATGCTAGAGTTTTTGTGTTAAGATATATTTGTACGTTCACAAATTGTGTGTATTATTTTTTGTAGTTAAACGTAACTGATTTGATTTTACATTATGATAATTATGTTGATGCGTTATCGGGTCAGCTATTAGTAACCCCGGTTTCACAAACCCATGAAAAGATATTTTTTGAAATGTCCTCGACGGGAGTGTTGTCCATTAAAAATGCACTCTGCTTCAATAGGGTTACCTCCAGTGACCGCTGAGCGATGTCAATCAACCCGCGTAACTACTATTATTCAAGCTCATCTGAGCGTGACACCTGCGTCCCAGCTGCGGGTTTGTGCGCCCACTGAAAGTTGTGTTCTCGACAGGCGGTGTTGTGCTGCTTGCTGACGGTGGATGCCGGCCGACCTGACAGCGGTTACGCCGCCCCTCCCGTCGGTGGCTTTGGTGGCAGTGGTGGAGGATTTGGTGGAGGCCAAGGAGGTGGTTTTGGAGGAGGAAAAGGCGGTAACCTTGGTGGAGGCTTCGGTGGAGGACTTGGAGGTTCATTTGTAAGTAATTCAGGAGCTGTTGTGAAGGTGAACACCAGAAGAGAATTTTTCTTAAAGACTGAACAAGGGTTGATATAATAGCTTCGCAGATACTGTATTTCAATGGTTTGGTTACAGAATTTTTCTTTGAAGTACGCATCATATTTATTAAGAGCATGAACTATCCTCACAGATACAAGAGTTTTGAACAGCATCCAAGTTTGTTTACAGTGATATGACTGATGTAGCTGTTGTTATTCTGTTAGGTTATAATTACGTTACATTTTACTCATGTACTTCAATAATAAGTGAAAGGTTTTCATCAAGACCCTGATTTATCAATGTCCCCCACGTACAATTAAAATTTCGAAATTGATCATGTTTCTCTAGGCATTAGAAGGGGTTAAAGAGTCAGATGCGCAATTTAAATTTGTCATCAGATTCACATTGAAATTTTATGCCATTCACTTAGTTTTACGAACAATTTAAATGTACGCTTAGTTCACGACCAGATATGCTGTGCTTGGTTCACGAGCTCTCGATGATTGCATAATAAATTTCTTCGTGACGCGCCACAAGGAAATTTTTGAAAAGTGTCAACCCTCGTTGAACAGGTTCCACGACCGTACAACTTCAAGTACAAGGTTGACGACGATTACTCCGGGATCCTGTTGGGTCACCAGGAACAGAGAGAAGGCTACGTGACGAGCGGCAAGTACTACGTGTGACTTCCTGACGGTCGTATGCAGGAGGTCTACTACACGGCGGACCAGTCCGGCTACCACCCAGCGGTCACCTACGACGGCGAGGAGCGGGTCCAGAGTCCTGCTGGAGGTAGGGCTGGGGAGGAGGCGATGCAGAGGTCAGTTGAAATGCACTCACAATAGCTCGCTTCTCATTGAAGTATTTGGTACGAAGTGCTGTTATTGTTCGTCATACATAAAAGCAGCGTTCCCTACTTATTATGCTTGTTTTTTCATAATGAAATGAACGTAATGTACGTGTGGATTTTAGTGCCTACCGTGGGCTGGACGAAGTGACTGAAAATAAATATGCTATGGTTAAATAATTATTGTTCATTTAATCGTGTGTTCAAAAAAGGAACAGACAGCACTGAAAGATAGAACCAAAATTATTTTAAGTAGATAAGGAAATTGTCTGCATGTCGAGAACGGATTTTTCTACATAGCCCATTAATCATGTAGCTCTGAATTAGCTTCTCTAGAAATGGATAGAGTTTGTGTGTTCCTTTTATACTGAGCTGTTTGTTCCCAATAAACGGGGAGACAAAATTGAAAAGTTAATAGGGGGAGAATTTTACCAAAAGAAACAGTAGTGTATACCACACTCTAGCGGATAACTCCATTGATTGTATTTTAACTGTGGCTAAGTGGTGTCATCAAAATTATGAATAAGAATATATTTTCAACTTTTTCTCGCAATTTGAATTAGATATAAATGACTAATAACCAATGCGAATGAATGTTACTATGTAATGACGAAAAAAATTCTGAGCACTCGCAATAAATTCTCTCATCTGTATTTAAACAAGCGTGGGAATGTGTGTATTCCTCTAAACCATTACGCAAGATGATAACTTTACGTATCATGAATATACTTTGAAATTATAGAAACTCTTTAAATAGAAAGTCAGTTCGTAATGAACTGTGATCGTTTTACAATTTTGATATTATTCACTTGAATAACTCCCTCCTAAATGACATTACCCTAGAGTATACACTTTTTTTGCAGGACAAAAAGGTGGCATCAAGGGTCAAGCAGGTGGTTTCCAAGGGGGTCTAGGAGCAGGTTTCCAAACTTCAATCCAACAAGAGTACTAAACACCAGCACTACGAGGGTAGTAATGAAGTACCGTGAAGAACAATACTCAAATGGCTTCTAAGCTTGCGTGAGCGGTCACATTTGTAACTAGCCGCAACTCAGACAACTTCTTGATAAAATCTTACATTCTTTGTTCTGTTGCTTCTTCAGATTTCATATTCTGATTAAGGTGTAACGTGTGGTTGTCTTCAGCGCACATAAAATATTGCAAGTACACAGACTTTTTCCTTCATCCTTCGAAAATCCGTGAAGTCTTAGGGATATTTGGTGAAGATTACCCTAGGAATTACAGTGATTAAGATTCGATTGTTTCGTTAGCTTTTTCGAGATATTGAAGACTGATGTTATTAGTTTGCAGAAATTAAAAGCTATCACTAAAGAAACCTTTTTATGAGTAAATTTAGAGATAAACCAGCATTGGTAGCTTAAATCATAGTAAAATTGCATTTCTTTTCAAATAACTTTATATGGCAGTCAACTGATCAGGCGTTTGGGTGGCAGAGTCAATAAAAGTTAGTTGCATGGTATTTCATTCATCGCATTGTAATTAGTAGTAGCATTTATTTGGACATGTAGCCGAAAGAAAGGAGTTTCGGTTCTCTATTGTTAATAAGCGATTATTTCGTGGGATCCATTGTTCAGGTAGAAAGTCACGACCATCAGTACGACCTTCCTCACTGACAGCATGCCGGATCCGTTGCTAAACCACAAGAGGTGTTGTAAAAATATTCACCAAACATAAAATATTGTGGTTTCTTGATGAATTCTATATTACGGATTAGGTCTATCAATCTTTTTTATTGAATTAGAATTATTTTTCAATACGTTCTGACGACCAACCGTATATTGAGGGTAACACATCTTCAACTTTCAATTGCTCAATTTCAAGTTTGTTTACGCTAAATTCTCGATGAAATCAATGTGCAGTAAATTATTTAGTTAAAACTACTTATTCTTTAAGTTTACAAGACTTCTCCCAATTGGGACGAGAAAGGGTAGCAAAAAACTTTTCCCGTAAAGGCTGTCAGCCATATAGCGTCCATTGCGTACTCCATCATTGCTGAAAATGCCAACACTCCTCACCATTCGTTGCAGATGCTGACTTGATAAATGATGAAACCAAGAAATCATGAAACCATGAAGTCAAGAGGACCAGTTTGACGAAAAAATGCAAGTGCGCCCTAACAGCAAATGTATGCTATGCCAGGCGCTGATTTGAGTCAACAGCTACTTTGTTGAGTACCAATCAAACCCAACAACTGATATGGTACTTGAAGCGGCATTGCGTAGTGAGTGAATTCTTGAGACTAAGATAATCAGGCGGTAGCGGGCTGCTGTATCAAATCAATGCCTCTCATACCTCGATACAAGAGGCATTGGCTAAATTCGAGCGAATGTTTAACTCTACTATCTGAGCTGAAACTTTTTCTCTCAGCTGACGAAGATGTTGCAAGACGCATTAGGCCTTGAAATACTGTCGCAATCTCAATTTGATTCCGACTACAAAAAAACTGGAATTCGTTTGTTTGAAGGAGTGATTTGTTTGAAGGAGTGATTTACTCACGTAATACTACAGGTATTATGCTGATGCTTCATGCTATGCCCTTCGTGATGTAGCCTTACGGAACTTCTAATGCTACCGCACACAATTGTATCCAAAACATAGCCTCGCTCCATTGCACGCATAGAACATTGTTTTAAAACTTCTTAAATGCAGTTTCCTACCATACTCGATCACGTGCAGTTTCATGATTATCTTCGTCTCCTCTGGGTCTTCCTAACTACTGAAAATTCAAATAAGTTAGATTTGTTATTTAATGAGGATAGAGTGTGGTCCCGACAAACTTGCATCCTTTTTTAACTTAAAATTAACAATGAAATCTGACCCTAATATTCAATCTCAGTTTACTCTGGCTGATAGATATGAATTATAAATCGTTCTTTCATACAACCATTGAATGCGTCCATTCACTGAACACCTTTCCTATATTTTCTGAAGGTTAGGAACCTAGAACATCGAGGTCTGACCCTAATTATCTCATGTTAGCCAGCGTAGATCGACGAAACATGTATCAGCTCAGTGGTTCCTTCAGAATCATTCATCACAGTTCCGAATTTACACGCCGTATGATTTTAGTTACGCCCGGACACAAGAGTAGGAGTGAGGTAGGAGGAGTAAGGAAGGTGAAGGAACAGGAAATACTACCTCCACGAGCATCTCGACTTACACTACTGCTACTACTCCCTGCGTTTCCGTACATTTGGAAAGAAAAGATAGTTCTCAAAGTGTGGTTACAGTTATTTTTTCTATCATTAATATGCACTCACAACCCCTAGGACTCGTTTGACAACGAAAGAGTTTTATTTTTGCAAGTTTTTGTCATGTCATTTTAAAAGCGTTTTTCAAATTAAAAGTAATACCAGAACCTAAAATCCTTTCAGCATTGATGCTTCAGTATTTATGTTTTTAATTCTGTGAAATTATAAGGCTGAAATCGCTAGACATGAGGTCGTTTTATTTAGATTCAATAGTCGACAGTGATAAAAAAAAATTACTGTTCAGACCATCTAGCCATCTTCAACTGGTAGCTGGTAGTCTGAGACCAAACCTTCTCATATTACCGTCTGACAGATGGTCAGGAATGATCTTTTCTATTCATTGGTAACTTCCTAAATCCTTATCGAACGACGTTATGTTCAGTGATTTGTCCCTACGCTTTATTCTGAGTCGTATCAGAATCGTTGAGCGTTTTCATTTGTTTTCGTATTATGTTATTTCAGCCAGCAGCCAATGAGGTAGTTTTCTATTTATGGTATAGTGAAATAAATGAAAATTTTGAAGTTTACTGAAAGTAATCTTATGTACATGAATGTAATTTTCTAATAATTTCCTTTGATAGTTCAGACAGAACCTCGGATCAGTAGTTCGAAGTGGTGTGAGATTTTCTAAAAATCCAATGTAAATCAAGAAAATTTCTGGACGCCTTCATGAAGCAGAAGGAAACACTGATTTTAGATACTGACAATTTTACCGAGAAGAAAATATCAATCTTTCACTGTCGTAACATTATTTTGGATCATCTCACCTCTTACTGTCTGTCAAAAATACCCTCTAGGAAAGCATCATTGAAGACCATAAGTTTTAGCTTAGTTTATTCATTATGTGTTTTTCTTCTGTCAAGGGAGATGAATTTCGAAAATGGTGTTAGAAGATGACGTTAAGCTATTAACACGTAAGCATGTACGAGAGGAAACAGCAACAGCATTAGCGAGACTAGAAAAGGAATACCAAAATTCAATTCTCAGAACTGTATATTCGCGAACAAGTAGCTCCTCTGGTGATCATAGAAAATGGAGGAGTCAGGCAGATTTTTTAATACAGAAAAAACGCTTCCACTGATTGGGCTTTTACTTGATGCTCCCTCCTTAACTTAATTAAGATACTGATAAGCACAGTAAATATACTGGGTGATTGGAGTAATGAAGCGATCAGCAGAGATGTTTTTTTACGTAGCATTTTTGTGTGCTACATTTGCGTGCAAAAACCTGACACAATTTCTCAAAGCACACATAATAGTGATCTAGATATGTATTTACTCGGATTTCTGTTCACCTTTTTTCCAATATTTTGGAACCAGATAATAGAAATATCTTACTAGGATGTCGTATATTGAGCGTAAACCTGATCAACTTTCAATTGCTGAATTTTGAAGTCCTTCTCGCCAAATTCTTGTCGAATTTAACATGCAATTAGTTATTTAGAAAAAATTATTCAAATTCATCAATGAAAAATTCACGCCAGTTAAATTCAAGTTGAAATGAATCAGTCTAAATGAAATTATTCTGCACCGAAATCTAATTAATTATACAGAGTGTCATATTTAAAAAACTCATTTTTAAAAAATAAAATGCAAGTTAAAATTTAAGGCAACTTATACGAGTTTAAGCTTATACGAATTTAAATCAATAATTTATTTAGGAATTAATCGCAGATAAAATCTACTTCACCTTGGAAGGCTTCCAATAATTTATGAATTTAGCGTTATAATAATAAATAATTTCCCGTAAGGTTGATCGTATTATAAGAAATGACACCATGAACATGAAGATATTTCCTTGCCAGCATTGTGATTTCAACGTGACTCTACATCACCCCAAGTAGCTAAAATGTTGTGATGGGACGATCATTTTTTTTAATTTCAACTCTTTAGTTCTGAAAATAAGCGCATAAATCAGAGTAACTCTCAATACTTCACACAAAAAGTTGAAATTCAAATTTTCTTGATGGAGATGTGCAATGATTATAGTTGTGTAACCCAAAGACTTGAATAATGGAATCGTTGAATTAGTCTGAGTGATTTGAACTTGAGTTTGACCAACATTAACATGAGTTTGATTAATACGAATTTGAGTTGGATTCAATCAAATTCTATACTGAAGTATTTGAGTTTGAGCTTGATTCTTGAAACTTGTCAATGATTAATATAAATTCCATTCTGATCAATATAAATTTTTCGAGGTGTCTCTGTGCACAGGATAAATCCCGTGAATGACCGAAAATTTTTAAACATCGCAACTAACCAACATACAAACTAAGCTAAGTATTGTATAAGAATTAGGGACTATTTGCCTCCTCCTTGTGAGCACGACACAAGAATTGTGCATCACTTCAGCCTCCTCCACCTACCAACTCGAAGAAGAGTTCTTCGCTCGCCTAACTGAGACAGTAAGGAAAAAACCATGCTTCTCTAACTCATAATGAAATAGGGCGATTGACGTCAGCTTCCTATTATTATGGAAAATTAAAGAGTCGAAACAATTTTCTCACTGCATTCGCAAACTTTTACTAAAAATGATTCTCTGATATTTCTAAAACCATAACATTTAGCATACGCTGGCTAATTGAGACGCCTAAAGTCCCGCCTTTCACTGAGCCTGTTTCATTATGCTCGAAACCTGTTGAAGCAAGAAAAGCAGCCTTAGCGGGACTCGAATGAAACTTAACTTCAGAGTTTGAAATCAAGACGAGCTCTATGGAGCAAGTATTGTGTCACCACTGGTGATTTTATGAACTAAGTTTATATTTTTGGACTTGGCCCTGGCTTGTACAGCGATATGATCCTCTCCATGATGGGATAAATTAACCTCTGCTTGCTCGAGGGACGATCTATACGCCTACTACTTGAGCAGTAATTCAGAGGTCACAGACTGTTTACTGAAGCCTTCAGCTGTGCTGCTCTGCATGTAGAATAATTCAGTAAGGATGTTTTTTACGCTAATAAGTATCATAATAGTTAATTAAATTGAAAGCATTCATTTAATCAACCTATAAAATTCCACTTGATCGTTCTCAAGTTATGATTTTACACCATCCCAAATAGCCAACAACAGTCGACTAAACTATATAAAGTTTAGTCAGTTTTGTAAAGTAAATAAAATTGGGAACATTCTAATGAATCGTAAGCTGATAAATTCCGATTTGTGGTAAATCATTGAAAGTTTAGTTGATCATAAATTAAATGGCATTATGGAAAAATCAAGCTTTAACTCACTTTTTATGTTCTCTCTATATCTAATATAGGAAAATATAGAATCAAGTACAAAACAAACAATATGTATTCCATAATATCTATTAATAATTTTCTTTACTTGATTATGGAGCTAAACCAGTGTGGAGATATTGGTTTCGAAATTAAACTTTAGAAATTGTTTCCAGGTTTCATGTGGGGTGCCAAACTTGGTATAATTCTAAATGATCATACGTTAAAAATTTGTATGTCATGTTAAAGAAACGTGATAAAACTTTAGTTCAGAGTACTATTTGCGAGATTACCTTACCTTGGTAATTCCCGAATCTTTCTTTTCAGCTTCTGTCCTGTACTTTATTTGTTTTCTGTATCCTCACTTCCTTTTATGATAAACTGCCGAAGGGCACACGCGTGCTGCACGACCAAGTCCCACGTCACGAGTCTGCAGTCTTTCTTCAGGGCTGGCAGAATCAACTCTGCCAGCTAAGTTTCATCAGCTGTGTTGAAATATTAAATTGATCCAAATGGTGTCTAGAATTAATTACCGCTAAAAAGTTGTAGGAAATCTTAAGCTCTAGTTAATAATTTCCCAATGGTCATCTGGTTTTTCATTAATTCATTTCGTCTGGGAAAGGCAGCAAACGGTAATTAAAAAGATATTTGTTATTCGGCCGTAAACAAGAATTACAATTGCGTTTGACCGACCTAAAGCAAAACTCAGTTTACGAGCTGAGATGTGAGCCATTCCCCTTTTATGCGTCTTTGCAAGTCGCGATTATTTATTGGCTTTCGAAACACAAGCATGCAGTTGTGTGCTTACACGCAGGCCTTGAGCTGCAGTCGATAACGGTATGAAGTAACACATTCCTTCGGGAATTGATGGTAGTGAACCACACCATCCAGGTACGAAGCATTCTCAAAGTACTAACAAGTCCCAAATTACTGAAAAAACGCGTTGTAGTACATTTAGGTAAATTATGGCCCCTTTTGATCACATATTACCTCCATGACCTTTTTTTGGAATTGAAAAGCTTATTTAAATGACCCAATTATTTGTGATGGGTTAAGGCTTAATGAAATTCAGTGCCTTACATGGTAGGGCTTAAATGTCTCAACGCTCGAGCTGCCCCTAGATGCCGTATATCGGCTGAATTTGGAAGACCCGAGTCCACTATAAGACGGTAACAGCTTGAACAATCAATAGCGCGTAAGCTGTTTCACTGCAGTCAAGTTTTAACTTCAATTGTTAGCCTATATAAGTCAAGTCTGATTTGAGGGAATTCGTAGACGAAAACTTCACAGTTTCCGTAGACAGTACGAGGAAAGTATCACGGCACTAGTGCGGGCTGGTTGAATCATGCGATCTCGTGCCGGTGCAATGGATTTTGAAAATTATACCAGGAAAACACTGGATTTTATGCCTTACTTACCGTGAAGGATAATTATGGAGTTATTTAGGCACAAAATTAGGGAATCCCTGCTTTGGATGCTTTCGAACTATTCAGGGAATTGTATTGACCACAAATTCGCATTCACAACATGCAATTTTGCATCAAAAATCTTTTAACAATCACTGCGGTTCGTGATACATAGATGACTAAGCGAAAGAAACAAGTTAACATTTGACCAATTACTTTCAGACTTGACAGTTTTGCATTAAAGACTATTTTAGTTTTCACATGTAGCTCCATTCAAGAAAATATTTCTGAAAACCCTGATCGGTGTATGGTGCAGACTATAAAACTCGAATCAAATTTGAAGTTGTTTAATCAAACGCTAAAGAATCGATACGCGAGACTCAAACTTCCACACAAATAATACTATGGACGAACTTGATTTCAGTGGATATCCATGCAGGAACATTTTCGAGATACGTAGAAATAATTTTTTTCGAATTATTTTCAACTTTCAAAATGTGTTGCCCTCTGCTCACCTCATGCCACTTCCATTAAATACAGCACGGAGTGATAAAAGTTCAACCAATTTTAATGCTGCTCGATTTAGGGAAGAATCCATTTTTTGCACTTAATCCAGCACACAGAATTGGAATAAGCTTAAAGATTTAAATCATATGCTCGGAAACAATTTGTCTTTTTTTACAGCAGAAATTCCAGCATAACTCCTGTCTGCGAATAAACTACATTAATGACTGGAAATCTACTACATACTGTCATTCTCTTAATATTTAAATTAATTTTATTTTAAATTTTTTTCGCGTAGAAACTTGGCTGTGTTATAAATTTATTAGATTCATGATTTCATAACAAGATTAAATTTTATGTTCACATCAAAATTTTACATTATTAGGAGAACCGAGTTTTTTCATGACATACTAATAATTTTTAAAATGCAGAGAGAGAGATGAGGTGTAGAAGCCGTGCTTTCATTGGGAAATAAAGCGTTTCATTTGAGCAACAATCTGTTTGAAAAAAAATATAGCATTTGCTTGTGAAAGTTTAAAATGCCTTTTTTCCAAGCAAACTGCCCATGAGGTGAGTAAAATAGACGGGTACATTAGTACACCACGAAATCGTACCGTCCCAACAGTTGCACAGGGTATGCGAAATTCAAATGCCGAAATGTTAAAAACGACGTAAAAAATACTTGTTGCTTGCTAATGAACGGAAACATTTTTGAATGCGGCGTTGAAAGTTCAATTACAGCTGAAGGCGTTTTGTTAACGAGTGAGTAGATTGCGAAGAAAGCCTCACCTGGCTGGTATATATGGAGAGGCATGTCCAGTGCACCTCACTTCCATCCGACACGAGCTCCTCGACTGCGGGTTTTCCTGGCCTGTAGAAACCTTAGATCTGCACATCTTAGTTTCGAACGATTTTTCTACGACCGATTTAAAATCATACATCCAAAATTTCATCTTCAGTTTTCAGCATGAACAAAATCGTGAGTATATTTTATTTTTTACCTCAAGTTCATAGTTTACGTATTAAGTAAATCTTCAAACGATTTTCTTTCGCATTCACCACTGGCTGAACCAGACCTAGTTTCTTAATAAAGTTTTGCAATGAATTTACATTCTTTAATGGACAAAGTCAATCACAGTAACTGTTCGACTGCTTGAAAGTATTTCCCATACATCACATCGTAGTGTGGTGATCCCAGCGGCAAGCCGCGGACCTCCACAAGACCTGAGAAAAGCTGCCTCCAGACTACAAACGCATCCGTTCCAGAGCACCTCCGGACCCGAAGC
>JACJUY010002311.1:25007-36629 GCA_014220935.1 Platorchestia sp. MABIK | reverse complement strand
AAACGACGTAACAAATACATGTGGCTTGCTAATGAACGTAAACATTTTTGAATGCGTCGTTTAAAGCTCAATTATAGCTGAAGGCGTTTTGTTAACGGGTGAGAAGATTGCGAAGAAAGCCTCACCGGGCTGGTATATATGGAGAGGCATGTCCAGTGCACCTCACTTCCATCCGACACGAGCTACTCGACTGCAGGTTTTCCTGGCCTGTAGAAACCTTAGATCAGCACTTCTTAGTTTCGAACGATTTTTTTACGACCGATTTAAAATCATATAGCCCAAATTTCATCTTAATTTTTCAGCATGAACAAAATCGTGAGTATATTTGAGTTTTTTACCTCAAGTTCATAGTTTACGTATTAAGTCAATCTTCAAACGATTTTCTTTCGCATTCACCACTGGCTGAATCAGACCTAGTTTCTTAATAAAGTTTTTACGATGAATTTACATTCTTTAATGGACAAAGTCAATCACAGTAACTGTTCGACTGCTTGAAAGTATTTCCCAGATATCACATCGTCCGAAAACCTGAGGAAATTGTAAACATGTTCCCTACACTATGATTTGCTGTGAGTTTGTGCAATTTGGACGAGTTGTTGCACAAGCATACAGCAAGTTGTTCTGATCATTTATCTGACACAAAATTGTTCTGATCCATAAATATCATACTTCGCGACACAAATGGTAGCATACAATAACCATGTATTCCAAAGTCAGAAGTGCTGGTTCTTCATTGAGTTATGGTCTTCAAGTCTTTCCCCAACGATCGACAGACGTCAATATCCATGTCTATCCCTGGTTTTGTACTTTTGTTTGTCGCTATTTTATACTGCGCATTGTTTTAATTCTTCAATTTGCACAAATCTTCAAATAACCTCAAATCCAAGCAATGTACAATGGAACCACAGCTAAAGTTCCAAAATCATACCAGATTCTTAAACTTACATCAAAAACTACGTAAATTTCATAAATTCTTTCACACGAAGAAATTTGAAAAATTATTTAGCGGTTCCGATTAAAAAATCAGTTATTTTTATGTTTTGGAGGATGTTAACTTGAAGTGGACAATCTAGTCTCCTCTTATGATATTTACGACATCCGGTCATCCGAAATTTCCAGTGTAAGGTCTACCGCCCACCCACTCCCCACCCACTTTGCCATTTAGGTCTGGGTGACTCAAAACCTCTCCACTTAAATAATTTAACTCTAGAGGCTATTCACGCACCTACTAGATAGCGATATCAATAACTTTGTGCGATTTGTTCAACTTTATAAAATAGGTGATAGGTCTAGGTAAGGTTAGTTTAGAATAGTATAGGAAAGTTTCATTATGCGTTTGATAATAATCAGAAAGAAAGAGGAAAGAAACAATTTTTTTCGAAGAATGATGATAAAAGAACCATCATTGGGTTTTAAAATGTCTTATCATAAAGATCCTTAGTTGATATACACATGGGTATCATAACATCCATGTCAATGGTCGAAATAAATTATTAAGAAAAAGTGCTGAAAAATGGATTTCCTTTGTTGCAGTAATCTAGGTTTGATAAGAAATGTAAATACATGTTGAAAAATACGAGTGAAGATGATTATTGAACACACTCATATTAGTGCGTCATTGCATTGAAATAGGAGGGTAGGAACTTGTGACATATTGATGGTAAAATTATGGTAAAATGATAGTAATGTTGACAGTAAAATGAATGGATTTAAATAATTCGGCGTCCAAGATTATAAGGTAGATTTTCGGAACTATCTTTTCCCTCCTACGTATCAACTGGTATACCAATTCACGAGCTCGGAGAAAAAAATATTTTAACAGAACACAAGTTTATGATACTTCCAACGCAAATAATACTAACACAAAAGAGTTCACCGAAGTCAGAAACATGAAAAGGATTGTTTGTGGGATTCAACTGATTTAATCCAATTTTCAGGCTCACACAGGGCGTACTACATAGAATAATTGAGATTTCAATTCAAAAAGTGTTACATAGTCAGTGTGAACAACATGTATGAACTGATGGCAATTTGCAAGAGGGAGGTGACAGTTGCTACAATTTTAAAGTCTGGAAAATCTAAGTCACTGGAATACATGTCTGTTGTGCTTCAAGTCATTATGTGCTCCAAAGATTCAGACAGTTATTATTCAATTGTGAGCAGTACGCGACCCGTCCCCGACCATTAAAAGGATGTCAAAGATCATCAACTCCGTCAGAAACAGCGTCTATTTAAACTATCAGAAAAGTGCAGAAAAGGTAAAAGAGACGAATATGAGCCACCTCACAATCTAGGATGGAATGTATTGCAGAATGTTCTCATTATTTCAAATGAAAAAGTTAACGAGGACTGCCGTTGAGCCACTAATTAACGAATAAATTTTTCTAGAGTAAAAATCGCTCCTGAGGGCTTCATGGACTGATGAGAAATTGCGTGCCGTTTAACTAGTCCACTATTTACAGAGTACCCGAACCAAGGGTTATGATATGGGTAGATTTTCTGAAGATCAACGGATATCAAAGTGAGGTCAGAACATCTGTTCCAGTAAAGTTATCCGCTGATATAATGTCATATGACAAAAACACTCATTTTCATTGGAGAAGGTGTAAAGATTAAAGACCATCTATGTACATTTGAACATAATGTGGGCTTAAAAGCAATGAAAATAGTGGTATAACATTCCAGCAAAAGTAATATTCCAGCAAGATGTAGTGACAAACCATTCTGCCAAAAGGTTTAAAGTTTTTGTGTTTTCACGCGAACATTGCTGCTCGAAAGCGCTCAATGGAAAATAATGGTTTGAAATATATATTCGATTTACATGCAACATGTAATTAGGTTATTGACAGAGTTAACCTCTAGATGTCTCGAACATACGTAGACTCATAGCTAAGAGGAAAGATTAGTTTACAGTTAGTTCAAGTCCTCATTTAGGAAAGTTACTGCCTCATTTCTCTAGATACATGGCTTAGCATGAATCTAATGGTTTTATTAATTAATTTGATACATCTCAGTACTTTGTCACTCAAAAATTGATGGGATGAAAACGAAGAATTGACCACCACTTTATCTGTTAAGAATTTTCACTGAGCATCTCGTACATATTTGGATGAGGGGAAAAACTGAGTTCAATTTAGGAGTTTTGAAGATAATAAACACTCTGAATAACACCATGTTTCTGAAAAATGATCGTACAATAACCTGTCTTGCGATGAAATCAAACTAATTTCTACTCTGCTTCCCCCCTGTATTAGCTTTCTTAGAATTCGTTACTCATGAATATGCCAAAAATTCATGCAAAAGAATTAAAAATCATACGTATATACACCAAGAGTTTAGTATCAGTTGCCTGCTACAAGCTGACACTCGAGCACAGTCGTCGCTCTGTCTCGGATGTTTACCTCAACTTGTGCTCCGTTTAACCCATACAAGCACTAGCATGCTAGTCATACTCCTAGCTTCCAGTATGCTAGTTTTTAGCAATCAAAATACACGTAAAATTAAGTGGACTTATTCCAGAGAGGTAGTAAACTGATATATCACTGAACTTCGTCAGCCTCACAAATGCTTAAAGACAAACCTCGCAGTAAGAGTATTTTACGTGATCAGAAATACATGGTAAGTTTATTACGATGTAAGTTCGATGGGATGAATGGAACTTTTGAATGTAGTTGATTAACGCACAGCTACTGCCGTTAATAAAAAACACAACTGAGTGTGATCCTAGCGTCCCAGGAGCGGGTTTGTGCTCCCACTGAAAGTTGTGTTCCCGACAGGCGGTGTTGTGCTGCTTGCTGGCGGTGGCTGCTGGCCGACCTGACAGCGGTCACGCCGCCCCTCCCGTCGGTGGCTTTGGTGGCAGCGGTGGAGGATTTGGTGGAGATCAAGGCTGAGGTTTTGGAGGAGGAGAAGGCGCTAATCATGGTGGAGGCTTCGGCGGAGGATTTGGAGCTTCATTTGTGAGTAAGGCAGAAGTAGTTATGAGCGTAATCATTTAGAAGTAATATTTATCACACATGCCAATAATGTTGACATAATGACATCATAGACGCTATCGTATGGTGATCCATTGAAGAACTTTTGTCTCTGATGAAAACGTCCTATTCTTCGAATGTTGATGTACTGTATTTCCCTCGAGTGGACCATGAACAGTTTTAGAGTGTTTTTTTTAAATAATTAGTTTTTGTAGTTAGGAATCACTATTGTTTCAGTTCCTCATGAACGTTGGAATTTTTTAGCTTATACGGACATGTAAATGATTAGTGTTCTCTATTGATAATGAGAATGAATAATTATGACCTCCCACGAGACAATAAAATTTTTAACTTTTTCCACCGTTGATTGATGTTGCTGCAAGGTATTGGGGAAATGAACGCTAAACCTTCGCTCTATTAATGAGTAATTGATGAACTTAGACATGTTCAGTTTTGCAGTATTAGGTTTATAATGCTACAAAATAAAATTGAAATAATCCGAGACTAAAAATCAGTTTAAATAACAATGAAAACAGTACATTAATTTCTGATAATAAGGAAGTCCTTTATAATTCAAAGACAACGCATGAACCAATAGTGAACTGACTTTAGTATAGCAGGCTCTTCCTCGGTCATTAAAATACAGTTGAGGCCCTGCCCATTGCATAGTGTCTCGTGTGATCACTACAATAATATTGAGAAATATTGTTCTCCCTCTGACGCTGATGATACTGTGACTCTTAAGTTCTTAACATGACGAGAGCCTTTAACTACATAAAAAACTTGGTTGAACGAGCGGTCTTCTGTCACTGTTTTCAGTAACTGGGATACGAACCTTTGTGCTATGGATTCTGATGCAGAATACTCGTAGTCGTGACTTATTAGATAGCTTCATCAAGCAGTTTTACAGCACATCAAAATTAAACTGAATCAAAGAAATACAAGACTCAGTCTCTATTCGTTAAAGTTTTAGCACGTTTTAAAGTACCTCAGCTGAGGTATGACCATGTTGCAGTGATCCTCTGGTGTCTTGATTGCTGGGTCTCTGTATTTATTTCGATAGAATAAAACCATCTTTTCTTTCTATTAATCAATGACTTTGTAACCTCATTTATTTCTCTGTTTCCTGGTAAATCTTTTTAATCATTGCGTCATCAAGGCACGATCTCTTGCGTTGAATTATCAACCCCAGATACACTTACCGTACATTAACTTCTCGTTTAAATAATATTCCTTCTTAATGTGAGGATCAACTGAAACGGTTGCCGCCACCACCCAGAAGAGAATATATTTACGTTGATGAGAATCAATATAAACTCAATGAATGAGTCATGTGGACGCTAACCCGCAATAAAGATGAGGCAAACGGTAGGCAAATACAAGCGCACGGTATCGTGAGTAAGTATATTGTTATAATTCGCGTGTTTGATTTCACCGCTGCCACGCCATTGTTATGATGGTAGGTGCGTTATCCCACCGAGTTGCCATCCATAGTTACGGTCGTTGTTCTTTTTTATTGAGATGTACTGAATTTCCACATCACATTATGATTCTCCGCTTGTGTGAGACTTTTTCATTTCGTTTAATCGTCGTGACATTTCTTTTCGCCACTCCATTCTATTTTCTATTCTTTATTAATCGTGATAAAGTACAATTGGAGCTGCCACCACCCATAAAGGGATACTTTGTATTTAATTAATGTTATATTTAAATATATGATATTTTCAAAGGTCTTCGGTAAGCGTGATTTGCCGTATTTCGAAGCTTTGCATTATTTTTTTTCAAACGATCATCTCTCTTTCCTCCTTACTCCTCTCACTACAAAAGGGTAACTAAAAGGCATTTGCTTTATGTTATATGAATGAAATTAACTACGTATTCAACTACGCATCCTACATACTTCAAGGTATGAATCAAGAAACTGCTCGACCATGACGCAGCATGTGGGAAAACTTATCTGGTTTGTGAGTGATTGGTGACGGGCTGACTTCACGTGGCCAGATTGCCATGTTATCGCCATGGTTGACGGTTGACGGTCGAGGCTATCGTTCGAGGGCACGGTCACTTTCTATGAATGAGAGCGCGAATGTGTTAATTGATATTTAAGTAGGCGTAGTGGGATTCGTAATTATCTGCAATCAAAAGAGGGATACCCTCAGTCCCGACTGGACCGAGTTAGTTAAACGTTCACGCTTGTTCCTCGATTAGTCGCCCGGGCTCTACTGACGCGTCCTTACAAAGGCAACCCTCTCGGCTGCTTCCTCGCGAAGTGCTAATTAGTAATTCTGATATTGGCGTTCTAGGATATAAACGGGAGTTACTTCCTAAAACAATTCAAACACATTGATAATCAATTCTATACATATAGTTACACTAAAATCCCCATTTAGATAATATTAACATTAAGAAAATATGACATGAAATGGTAAATCGATGTTCAATGCTCGAATCGATTTTCTGACGTCACCTCCGCATCGTATCGGTGTCCTGACGAGTAGATCCTTCTGGAAGGTGTAGATGTTTGGTATTCTCGCATCTTCAGACTAATGTAGCTCTTTTAGAACTTTTATGGAATGAAATGCTGGCCAGTCACTTCTTCCAGCTCCGGCGCTTTTTCCTTTTTTTCTTTGATCGTAGACCATTGACAGTTATACTGAGAAGTATAACATATGGTGAACGTGTGGTATGCGTTTGGTGAGCGTTTGGTTAGCGTGGACTGATAACATCATTCAAACGTCATTCACGTGCATCTATAATCACTGATATCGGTATGAACTGGCGTTGGTAACTTTATTTATTCAAGCAATCATCTTTCTTTTATTACTCCATTTTCCGCCTTCTTTTCTGAAAACAAAAGGGTAATGAAACACAATTCATTCTACATTCCGCTAGATGAGAAATTATATACCTAGAAGGGTTTGAATACGGGACTCGCTAGCAAGACAGACATTGGGAACACTCAACTTTGGGACGGTATGAGCCAGCATGCAAGTGTCGACGCCATCTCATCAGGGCTTATGTTTACGGTCGTCAGTCATAATTTCCATAGTACAGTTCGTCTCTATGATTGATAAGGGCTCATTCCATGGGGTAATGGATAAGAACTATAGATAAGGTTTCAGCCTGAGTTGATTCAAGAATAAGCGATCGCGGCCAATATGGGCCGAAGGCGTGCTCACGCGTGCCCTCGGCTTGGGTCCGTACTGCGCCAACTCGCTGGCATCGCAATAGGAACGCGGTCTACCGTCTGTCTTCAAACGCAGGTTAAAATACCAACGACTAATTATGAAACCAACATGTGAGAAATCCTAACGGGAGCAACTTCCTAAATTATTCAACTTATTCATAAAATAATTTTATGAGTAAATATTCACTAAAACTTCTATTTCTACCTAATTAAGATTGGGAAAAGCAATATGCAACCGTAGGTCGAGATTTATAGTATCTTCTGTTGGCGTCTCGATACTGTTTCTCGAGCATTATACGAGTAGATGTTACAAGGTCTCCACTGACGATAACTTTCCTCGTACTTTCAGCTCTGTTCTTATGGAAGTTAATATGGAATGACGCCCTGGTTAGTCGTATATCCAATGTTCCTAGCTTTATTTTGGATTGTAGATCGTCGGTAGTTATGAGCAATCATAACACTGGTGACTGCCTGAGCAATTTAGTAAAACAAATTTTAGCTACAAACTCTTACTGCAAATCAACTGAGTGTTTCAGAGGTTTTAAAATTGATTAGGGACTATTCAAACACATTTGTAATGGCAAAGTTTTAGACACTTCAATAAAGCGACAATTGCTAGTGACTGATAGAGTAACTATTCGCGATTTTTTTTTAAAACACACTTGAAAAAAGCTGTTAAAAAGTTCCAGCCCTCGTTGAACAGGTTCCACGACCGAACAACTTCAAATACAAGGTTGACGACGAGTACTCCGGGATCCTGTTGGGTCACCAGGAACAGAGAGAAGGCTACGTGACGAGCGGCAAGTACTACGTGCGACTTCCTGACTGTCGTCTGCAGGAGGTCTACTACACGGCGGACCAGTCCGGCTACCACCCTGTGGTCACCTACGCCGGAGAGGAGCAGGTCCAGAGTCCTGCTGCAGGTAGGGCTGGGGAGGAGGCTATGCAAGGGTCAGTTGGAATGCGTTTTTTTAAAACTGGGGTTGCTAACGTCAGTTAGTAGAAACTCAGTTTTTATTTCAAGTTAACTTTTTTTTAACAGGGAAAAAAACGCATATGAAATCTTGTCACTCGCTAGAGAATGCCTATTTCAAAATGATATGCATGAAGCACGAAACAATACTGTTAAACTCAAAAAATATGGCATTCAAGGGAGTTTGCTGTGTTGTATCCGGGATCGTTGCTTCTGAGATGGGCGTTCTGGAGCCTTAGGAGTCAGAAAACCTTGACTTTGACCTGGCTAACGACTCGTTTCTTCCCAGTTGGTGCACTTTGTATGATTGATCAATTTGATAAGATACTCGTAAATAATCTAATTCTTTTTATAGTCTGATCTACTACCATTGTGATTTCCTAACTTGCAGATAATATAGTGTTCAATCTCATTTTTTTTCCAAATCCAGGATTAAGTCGCTGGAACCAAATTCATTCAATGTTTCACTGATTAACCAGATATTCATTTTAACAATCGTACGATTTAAGTTCTTTTAATTAGCATATAGTAGTGTTTTTAAATTATTCATGATTACAAAAATATCATAGACTCCCAAAGGTAAAAAATGAAAAACCACTTCCTAACGCCTGTTCTTACAACATATGGCAGCATTGTATCAGGTCCAAAAGACAACTGCTGAGGTCTGCTATTTTCCAGGGTAAAATTTTAACGTGGTATTCAACCATTTGAGTAGTTTACCTGCTTGTTTCGCTGAAGGAAATACTGTAGTCTTTAATGTATGCTTCTTACAGGACGAGGAGGCGGCTTCCAAGGTGGTAAAGGTGGCTTTAAGGGTGGTCTAGGAAGTGGTTTCCAAAGTGGTTTGGGAGGAGGTTTCCAGGTCTCTGCCCAGCGAGGGTACCAAGCACCGGCATCACTAGGGTACAAATGAAGTTCTATAAAATATCGTGATATTTTCAAACCTGTAGGCGCACCCGTCTCTGCATGGTGTTGAAACTTTGTTATTCCTTTCGCTAAAGCTTCTGTTTTTTCGCTGTTGCTAATCAAAATATTAGGTAGTATTGCATCTCACCGGATGTATTTCTGTCATGCAATGAAATCACCCTAAAGATTTGAAGGTTTTTTTTTATCCTTAGATGTTCTTGTATACTCAGCAAAATATTTAAACATTATAGCGCGTCATGTGCTGAGCTCATTCACATCAATGGAGTTATTTTCAACTTATAGTTGCAGATAGTTTTAACTTGACTTTAAGTAAACTAAGTTTCTGATCTGTACGAACACAAATTTGAGGGGAATGCAATGGAATAATTTGCCAGATGCATCTCCAAAATTGAGAGAATATGTTAGGCTACAGAGCCCGAGCTAGGGGTATTCCGAGGAACAGCTTTTCTATGTATTTGTACCAGTCAGTCTAGGGCAACATCCTATAAAGAAACTCAAGGACAACCCGAACACGATGTAATAACCTGATTATTGTCTGAGCGACAAGATATTGAATGCGATAGTCACCAGACACACACTCGTAAATACGAGCTTCAGTTAAATGCATGTTTTTAGTTGATGCAAAAATATGCAAGGGTCAGTTGGGTCATTGTAGATAAATTTGGGTTTATATTCATGAAAATCCAGACAATTTTCTTTCTTCAAAAGTAGGATGAAACTAAGATGGGGAAATGCGTCAACATACTTTTACACAAACTATGTGTTTTGGATCTTTTATTCACAGCGCAAGCAGTTTTGAAAATCGAAAGCACTTGCGTGTATACATCACAATGTATCAGACTAGTGTTTGTTCGTTTGGTATCAGCTTGTGATCCCTACCGATTTTCCAAATAGTTTGATAATGAAAAAATGAACAGGGTCTTTCAAAAAAATTAGTGTAATTTCATTTTCTATGCTTAAATCCTAATAACTCATGGGAAAGTAACATAATACTTTTAAGTTATGAAAGTTTACTTAGCAGACCAGGAGAACAAAAGAATGACTGTTTTCAGCCTTCAGGCAATCGTTCCTCCAAGATTTTGTATAAATAATCATATTTTTCCAAACTTTGGTTTTAGCTGCTATAGGAAGTGTAAGGTGTCAGGTAAGTCCTGTGAAAAAATGAGGTTCTTACGTTCTCTCGTTCGCCTGCTACGGGGGTTTTAAGCAGGGGGGAGGAGGGCTGGGGTAGTTGGGGGATCACCACGGCAGTAGTGTAAATCCGCTGATACGGTACAGCACGAGGTTGCTATGTAAGCTCCTTTGTCTTTTTATTACTGTATAATAATTGCATGGGACTTTACTGCCCCACAAATCAACTAAAAAAATATAAGGATGTTTATCTCTCATCATTTTGTCTCTATTGTACGGTACAAATTTTGGGGTTTCAAAATGCATCCTCCCCGTCAGTTTTTAAGCTACAGTGATGATATGGGAATCATTGGATGGAGAAAAGACTCTGACAATAAGGTGATGGCTTAACAATTTCAAATTTCGTCTTCAACCAAAAGTAGTGCGTCACAGATACGAACTTTTATGAAAAAAGTGAATGTTTTTGATTTTTTTAATTTCACAGGAGGAATTTTGAAACATTTAAGTTATAACCTTAGTGCTTAAGTCTTTTCACATCCAATGATACTCATATCTTCACATTAGCTCAAAAACTGACGGAGAAAATGCATTTTGAAACCTCCCCCTCCCCCTTAAATTCCGTTTTCTGTTCGTATCTCGTTTTCTATGAAAAAAATCTAACTTTTCACATGAGACTAAAAATTTTTCTTTCTGCGTTTTCTTTGTGTGTACCAAATTTAACAGTTCTAGGTTCAATAATAAATTGTGTTTTTGAAAAGGGGTACCATTCCCTTTAGCCATGATAACGAATGATTTGAAATGATTTGATATGACTGCCTTCAGTCATGGTAACAACGTCTACACGCTTTTGAAAGCTGGACACGGTGCGGACAACTTTAACCGTTTCCAACGACTACGCGGCCTGTTTGATTTGTTTTTTAAGACTGTGACACTGTTGAAGGGATTTGTTCTGTTTTGGGCTTTAATTTGCCACCATAAATAGTGATCCAACAAGTTAAGGTCTGGCGAGTAGGAAGGCCAAAAGTCTTTCTCCCAGAATCGCACACGGGATCCCTGTAGCAAGTCAACGGTTTTGCTCGCCGAGTGAAATGGAGCCGAGTCCTGTTGGAACATGAGTGTCCCAGTAGAATTCGTCATTCTCCTATTTTGTTGTCGACGAAGAAATCGGTGAAGACGTCACCCTCACTCGAAACCACGCAAAGGGCGATGACGCTAACTGGTTTCTCCGCTATCATCTAGAGTTAAACGTCAGTACTCGAAGTGGTAATCAAGCAATCGTTACATCTGTTACTAGCCCTGTCAACAATAAAAATTTTCCCATTCGTTGGTTTTTAACATGTTCAAAACATTCATACACTTCTCCAAACGAACTCCTTTTCTCTTATTCGATAGGTAATGCTTCCTACCTTGTGCATAAGCGGTTAGACCGA
>JACJUY010002311.1:0-12132 GCA_014220935.1 Platorchestia sp. MABIK | reverse complement strand
TTTCGAGTGAGGGTGACGTCTTCATCGATTTCTTCGTCGACAGCAAAAAAGGAGAATGACTAATTCTACTGAGACGTCTTTCAAACTTAAATCAATCCATGGATGAAAGAAAAGGCTTCAAAAAAGAAGTTCATGTTCCAACAGGACTCGGTTCCATTTCACTCGGCGAGCAAAACCGTTGACTTGCTGCGAGGATCCGATGTGCGATTCTGGGAGAAAGACTTTTAGCCTTCCTACTCACCAGACCTTAACTCGTTGGATCACTATTTACGGTGACAAATTGACGCCTAAAACAGTGCAAATCCCTTCAACAGTGTCACAGCCCTTAAAAAAGATATCAAAAAGGCCGTGGAGTCGTTGGAAACGGCAAAAGTTGTCCGCACCGTGTCCAGCTTTCAAAAGCGTATAGACGTTGTTACCATGACTGAAGGCGGTCATTTCAAATCATAATATCAAATCATTCGTTTTCATGGCTGAATGGAATGGTACCCCTTTTCAAAAATGTAATTTATTATTGAACCTAGAACTGCGAAATTTGGTACACACAAAGAAAACGCAGAAAGAACATTTTTTAGCCTCATGCTATAAATTTGATTCTTTTCATAGAAAACTATATACGAACAGAAAACGGAATTTAAGGGGGAAGAGGATTCAAAATGCATTTTCTCCGTCAGTTTTTGAGCTAAATGGATGATATGGGTATTATTGGATGCGAAAGACTTGAGCAATAAGGTAATAACTTAAATGTTTCAAAATTCCTACTTTGAAATTAAAAAATCCAAAACATTCACTTTTTCATAAAAGTTCGTATTTGTGACGTCACAACTTTTGGTTGAAGACGAAATTGGAAATTGTTAAGCCATCAACTTATTGCCAGTCTTTTCTCTATCCAATGATACCCATATCATCACTGTAGCTTGAAAACTGACGGGGAGGATGCATTTTGAAACCCCAAAATTGGTACCGTTCAATAGAGACAAAATGAAGAGAGACAAACATCCTTGAATTTTTTTAGTTGATTTGTGGGGCAGCAAAGGCCCATGCAATTATTATACAGTTATAAAGAGACAAAGGAGCTTACAGGGCAAAGTCGTGTTGTGCTGTATCAGCTGTTGTGCACGACTGCCATGGTGATCCCCCACCTACCCCCACCCTCTCCCCCTTGCTTGAAACCCCCATGGCGGGCTAACGAATTCTCCTTGATTTTCTTTACAGGATGTTGCCCTAGACTGACTGGTGCAAATACATAGAAAAGCTGTTCCTCTGAATACCCCCAGCTCGGACCCTGTAGCTTAACATATTCTTTCAGTTTTAGCGACGCATCAGGCAAATTATTCCACTGCATTCCCCTCGAATTTGTGTTCGTACAGATCATAAACTTAGTTCACTTAAAGTCAAGTTAAAACAATCTGCAACTACAAGTTGAAAATAACTCCACTGATGTGAATGAGCTCAGTACATGACGCGCGAAAAGTTTTAAATATTTTGCTGGGCATGCAAGTACATCTAGGGATAAAAAAAGCCTTCATATCTTTAGAGGGATTTCATTGCATGACAGAAATACATACGGTGAGATCCAATTAACTGAATATTTTGATTAGCAACAGCGAAAAAACAGAAACTTTAGAGAAAGGAATGACAAGGTTGCAACACCATGCAGATGCGGGTGCGCCTACAGGTTGGAAAATATCACGATATTTTACAGAACTTCATTTGTACCCTAGTAGTGCCGGTGCTTGGCACCCTCGCTGAGCAGAGGCCTGGAAACCTCCTCCCAAACTACCTTGGAAACCACTTCCTAGGTCATCCTTGAAGCCACTTTTACCACCTGGGAAGCCGCCTCCTCGTCTGTAAGAAGCATACATTAAAGACTACAATATTTCCTTCAGTGAAACAAGCAGGTAAACTACTCAAATGGTTGAATACCACGTTGAAATTTTACCCTGGAAAATAGCAGACCTCAGCAGTGCAGTCATTCGTTGTAAGAACAGGGGTTAGGAAGTGGTTTTTCATTTTTTGTACATTTGGGAGTCCATGATATTTTCACAATCATGAATAATTTAAAAACACTACTATACACCAATTAAAAGAACTTAAATCGTACTATTGTTAAAATGAATATCTGGTTAATCAGTAAAACATTGAATGTGGCGATTTTCTCTGTTGGGTATAGGAGAAAAAATTCTAAGCACAATACCCCACTCTACCCAGGTGTCTGAAATGGGTACCGGTCTTTGACCGGGGAAAGCGTCATGGCGTCCTGGTGTTAGTTATAAGGCATTTGAAAAACCAATGTAAAAGGTGATTTGTTTCATGCTTCAATTGGAAATAAAGCATCCCTAGATGCCGATGTTTGTTTGTTTGTTTGAATGCATTTGGTTCCAGCGACTGAATCCTGGATTTGGAAAACCAAGTGAGATAGAATACTGTATTATCTGCAAGTTAGGGAGTCACAGTGGTAGTAGATCAGACTAGAAAAAGAATTAGATTTTTTACGAGGATCTTATCAAATTGATCAATCATCAAAAGTGCACCAACTGGGAAGAAATGAGTTGTTAGCCAGGTCAAAGTCAAGGCTTTCTGACTCCTTAGGCCCCAGAACGCCCATCTCAGAAGCAACGACCCCAGATAAAACACAGCAAACTTGATCCTTGAATTTCACATTTTTTAATTTAACCGTATTGTTTCATGCTTCATGCATATCATTTTGCAATAGGCATTCTCTGGTGAGCGATGAGGTTTCATGTGCGTTTTTTCTTCCATGTTAAAAAAAATGAGTTTACTGGAAATAAAAACTGAATTTTAGATGAAAACACCAAGGTTGCTACTCTCAAAGTCAACATTTCTAAAATTATTTATTGCTTTTAAAAGGTAAACGTTTCGAGCACCAGGCTCATCATCAGTACAACTTTTACTGACAAACTTGTACTGATGATGAGCCTGGTGCTCGAAACGTTTACCTTTTAACAGCAATAAATAGTTTTAGCAATGTTGACTTTGAGAGTAGCAACCTTGGTGTTTTTATTTACGATTCGTCTGCGTAAGAATGCAGTTCATGATTTTCTTCAAAACTGAGTTTCTACTAACTGACGTTAGCAACCCCAGTTTTAGAAAAACGCATTCCAACTGACCCCATGCAGCATCGCCTCCTCCCCAGCCCTACCTCCAGCAGGACTCTGGACCCGCTCCTCGCCGTCGTAGGTGACCACAGGGTTGTAGCCGGACTGGTCTGCCGTGTAGTAGACCTCCTGCAGACGACCGTCAGGAAGTCGCATGTAGTACTTGCCGCTCGTCACGTAGTCTTCTCTCTGTTCCTGGTGACCCAACAGGATCCCGGAGTAATCGTCGTCAACCTTGTACATGAAGTTGTACGGTCGTGGAACCTGTTCAACGAGGGTTGGAAGTTTTCAAAAGCTCTTTTTTAGTGTGTTTATAACAAAAATCGCGAATAGTTACTCTATCAGTCCCTAGCAATTGTCGTTTTATTGAAGTGTTTAATACTATGCCATTACAAATGTGTTTGAATTGTCCTCAATCAATTTTAAAACCCCAGAAACATTTAGTTGATGTGCAGTAAAAAATTGTAGCTAAAATTTATTTTACTAAATTGCTCAGGCTGTTACTAGTGTTATGATTGCTCATAACTACCGACGATCTACAATCCAAAATAACGCTAGAAACATGGAGATTCGACTGGCCAGCGTGGCATTCCATATTAAGTTCCATAAGAACCGAGCTGAAAGTATGAGGAAAGTTATCGTCAGTGAAAGCCTTGTAACATCTACTCATATAATGCTCGAGAAACGGTCTCGAGACGCCAACAGAAGATACCATAAATCTCGACCTACGGTTACATATTGCTTTTCATAATCTTAATTAGGTAGAAATAGAGGTTTTAGTGCATATTTGCTCATAAAATTATGTTACGAATAAGTTAAAAAATTTAGGAAGTAGCTCCCGTTAGGATTTCTCACATGTTAGTTTCATAATTAGTCGTTGGTATCTCAACCTGCGTTTGAAGACAGACGGTAGACTGCTTTCCTGTGGGGATGCCAGCGAGTTGGCGCAGTACGTACCCAAGCCGAGGGCACGCGTGCGCACGCCTTCGGCCCTATTTGCCGCGATCGCTTTTTCTTGAATTAATTTAGGCTGAAACCTACTCAATAGTTCTTATCCATTACCCCATGGAATGAGCCTTTATCAATCATAGAGACGAACTGCGCTATGGAAATTATTCACGACTGCCATGACTGACGAACGTCACCATAAACCCAGGTGAGATGGCGTCGATACTTGCCGGCTGGCTCATACTGTCCCAAAGTTTAGTGCTCCCAATATCTGTCTTGCTAGCGTGTCCCGTATTCAAACCCCTCTAGGCATATAATTTCTCATCTAGCGGAATGAAGAATGAATTATGTTTCATTACCCTTTTGTTTTCAGAAAAGAAGGCAGAAAATGGAGTGATACAAGAAAGATGATTGCTTGAATAAATAAAGTTACCAACGCCTTTTCATACCGATATCAGTGATTATGGATGCAGGTGAATGACGTTTGAATAATGTTATCAGGCCACGCTAACCAAACGCTCACCAAACGCATACCACACGTTCAATATATGTTATACTTCTCAGTATAACTGTCAATGGTCTACGATCAAAGAAAAAAAGGAAACAGCGCCAAGAACTGGAAGAAGTGACTGGCCAGCATTTCATTCCATAAAAGTTCTAAAAAAGCCACATAAGTCTGAAGATGCGAGAATACCAAACATCTACACCTTCCAGAAGGATCTACTCGTCAGGACACCGATACGACGCGGAGGTGACGACAGAAAATGCCATGAACATCGATTTACCATTTCATGTTATATTTTCTTAATGTTAATATTATCTAAATGGGGATTTTAGTATAACTATATGTATAGAATTGATTATCAATGTGTTTGAATTGTTTTAGGAAGTAGCTCCCGTTAATATCCTAGAACGCCAATATCAGAATTACTAATTAGCACTTCGCGAGGAAGCAGCCGAGAGGGTTGCCTTTGTAAGGACGTGTCAGTAGAGCCCGGGCGACCAATCGAGTAACAAGCGTGAACGTTAACTACCTCGGTCCAGTCGGGACCGAGGGTTTACCTCTTTTGATTGAAGATAATTACGAATCCCACTACTCCCACTTAAATATCAATCAACACATTCGCGCCCTCATTCACAGAAAGTGACCGTACCCTCGAACGATAGCCTCGACCGTCAACCGTCAACCATGGCGATAACATGGCGATCTGGCCACGTGAAGTCAGCCCGTCAACAATCACTCACAAACCAGATGAGTATTCCCACATGCTGCGTCATAGTCGAGCAGTTTCTTGATTCATACCTTTAAGTATGTAGGATGAATAGTTAAATTCGTTAATTTCATTCATATAACATAAAGCAAATGCCTTTTATTAACCCTTTTGTAGTGAGAGGAGTAAGGAGGAAAGAGAGATGATCGTTTGAAAGAAATGAATGCAAAGCCTTGAAATACAGCAAATCACGCTAACCAAAGACCTTTGAAAATATCATATCATTTAAATATAACATGAATTAAAAACAAAGTATCCCTCTATGGATGGTGGCAGCTTCAATTGTATTTTATCATGATTAATAAAGAATAGAAAATAAAATGAAGGGGCGAATAGAAATGTCACGAAGATTAAACGATATGAAAAGATCTCACACAAGCGGAGAATCATAATGCCATGGGGAATTCAGTACATCTCAATAAAAAAGAACAACGACCATAACTATGGATGGCAACTCGGTGGAATAACGCACCGACCTCATAACAATGGCGTGGCACCGGTGAAATCAAACACGCGAATCATAACAATATACTTACTCACGATAGCGTGCGCTTGTATTTACCTACCGCTTGCCTCATCTTTATTGCGTGTTAGCGTCCACATAACTCATTCATTGAGTTCACAATGTTGATTCTCACTAGCGTAAATATATTCTTTTTTGGGTGGTGGCGGCAACCGTTTCAGTTGATTTTCACATTGAGAAGGAATATCATTTAAACGCGAAGTCAATGTACGGTAAGTGTATCTGGGGTCGATAATTCAACGCAAGAGATCGTGCCTTTATGGCGCAATGATTTAAAAGATTAACCAAAAACAGAGAAATAAATGAAGTGACAAAGTCAGTGATTGATCGAAAGAAAAGATGGTTTTATTTTATCGAGAAATATACTAAGACCCAGCAATCAAGACACCAGAGGATCACTACAATTTGGTCATACCTCAGCTGAGGTACTCTAAAACGTGCTAAAACTTTAACGAATTGAGACTGAGTCTTGTATTTCTTTGGTTCAGTTTTTATTTTTGAAATGCTGTAAAAGTGCTTGATGGAGCTATCTAATAAATCACGACTACGGCTATTTTGCATCAAAATGCGAAGAACGAAGGTTCGTATCCCAGTTACTGAAAACAGTGACAGAAGACCGCTCGTTCAACTAAGTTTTTTATGTAGTTTAAGGCTCTCGTTATGTTAAGAGTCACAGTATCCTCAGCGTCACAGGAAGAATAATATTTCTCAATCGTGGTGATCGCACGAGACACTATGCAATCAATGGGCAGGGCCTCAACTGTATTTCAATGACCGAGGAAGAGCCTGCTATACTAAAGTCAGTTCACTATTCGTTCATGCGTTGTCTTTGAATTATAATTGAGTTCATTGTTATCAAAAATTAATGTACAGTTTTCACCGTTATTTAAACTGATTTTTGGTCTCGGATTGTTTAAATTTCATTTTGTGGCATTATAAACGTAATACTACAAAACTGAACATGTCCCAATTCATCAAACTCAGAGGGGGGTTAATAGAGCGAAGGCTTAGCGTTCATTTCCTCAATACCTAGCAGCCACATCAATTAACGGTGGAAAAAAGTTTAAAATGTTATTGTCTAGTGAGAGGTCTTAATTATTCATGTTCATTATCAATAGAAAACGCTAATCATTTACATGTCCGTATAAACTAAAAAATTCCTAGGATCTTGAGGAACTGAAACAACAGTGATTCCATAGAACAAAAACTAATTATTTAAGAAAACAATCGAAAACTGTTCATGGTCCACTCGAGGGAAATACATCAACATACGAAGAACAGGACGTTTTCATCAAAGACAAAAATTCTTCGATTGATCACCAAATGATAACGTCTATGATGTCATTATGTCAACATAATTTGCATGTGTGAGAAATATTACTTCGAAATGCTTGTACAGAAAATTTACAGGATTTCCTGTAGTAGTAGTAGTTTCGCGTTGTTAACTTTAAGATTTCTTTCATCAACATAACTTTTGGCACTATATTTAATAAATATTAATGTTTGTAAATACTAAATTTACTGAAAACTAGACTTGATAAGTACGGAATTAAATTAATATTAAATACTAAATTTAATAAATGCTGAACTTAATAAATACTAGATATGATAAATACTTGACCAAATAATTACCAAGTGTAATTAAACGTAATTATCACTAAATATAATTAATATTAAACGTGATTGACTCTAAACTTATAACTATGACTTTATATCTGGCTATTTAAAGAAAATCTAACATGTTCGATACTTCATAAAGCTTCTATAACCCAGCTCTAGGCTTGTCATTGGTTTTTGAACTTTGGTCTACAATCTGAATACAACAAATGAACACACCATTTTCCGCCAAGCCTAAATGACCTCGTAAATTATCTGCATAGCACAGCAGATCGCCTCCAACCTCCAACCAGCAAACTTCCTCCATCAACTTTAATTATTCTACAACTAAGCCTTGAGAGCCTTTCAATCTGCATCGCTGGCGGAACCTCCCCTGCAACCAACGCTGGGGCGTTGGTGACTTTTCGCTTGCTTCGCTGCTCTTCCCTTCCGTTGAGGACCGAACCGACGGACGATGAGAGGCTGAGGCGCCTTCCTTGCTGCTGACTGCACCACTCACCGTCCACTCGCCTGACTGCGCTTCCCGGCATGTCCGGATGCTCACGAGTACTTTGGAGGTCAGTAGACTATAAGATCAATGACCAATTACTTGCCATACCGTGAGCTGGGTACTTAGGACGACGTCTCTCCATGCATTCTTAAAAACTTATATAACTTATAAACTATAAACTTACAACTTACAACTTACCTTATATAACTATAAACTATAAACTTACCTTATGTAACTATAAACTATAACTCGCCTTATATATATATATAACTATAAACTATAACTCGCCTTATACATATAACTATAAACTATAACTCGCCTTATATATATAACGATAAACTATAACTCGCCTTATGTAACTTAAAACTGAATCTTACCGAAATGCAACTACCCTTACAGAGCACGGGTGCTGGCTATCTATGACGGCTCTTGGGTGGCAGACCGCAACTCGAACGCCCGCCTGTCTACCGGAAGTCTGGCTTCGAAGAGTTCAAAACCTTCTTGCCCTTTAGTGCTTTATCTTATATTTGTTAATTATCGTTTCGACTTTTTTTCGAATAAATAAAGACAATCTTTCCATTATTTGGATTTATATGTATCACTTTCCTTTACTAAATGTACTTTTTTCTATAATGCTTACGCTCATAACTACTTCTGCATTACTCACAAATGAAGCTCCAAGTACTCTCCGAAAAGCCTCCCCCACCTCCAAAACCTCCGCCTTGACCTCCACCAAATCCTCCACCGCTGCCACCAAAGCCACCGACGGGAGGAGCGACGTAACCGCTGTCAGGTCTGCTGGCAGCCACCGCCAGCAAGCAGCACAACACCGCCTGTCGGGGACACAAGTTTCAGTGGGCGCACAAACCCGCACCTAGGACGCTAGGATCACACTCAGTTGTGTTTTTTATTAACGGCAGTAGCTGTGCGTTAATCAACTACATTCAAAAGTTCCATTCATCCCATCGAACTTACATCGTAATAAACTTACTATGTACAGTATTTCTGATCACATAAAATACTCTTACTGCGAGGTGTGTCTTTAAGCATTTGTGAGGCTGACGAAGTTCAGTGATATATCAGTTTACTACCTCTCTGGAATAAGTCCACAGAATTTACGTTTATTTTGATTGCTAAAAACTAGCATTCTAGAAGCTAGGAGTATGACTAGCATGCTAGTTCTTGTATGGGTTAAACGGAGCACAAGTTGAGGTAAACATCCGAGACAGAGCGACGACTGTGCTCGAGTGTCAGCCTGTAGCAGGCAACTGATACTAAATTCTTGCTGTATATACGTATGATTTTTAATTCTTTTGCATGAATTTTTGACATATTCATAAGTAACGAATTCTAAGAAAGCTAATAGAGGGGGGAAGCAAAGTAGAAATTGGTTTGATTTCATCGCAAGACAGGTTATTGTACGATCATTTTTCAGAAACGTGGTGTTATTCAGAGTTTTTATTATCTTCAAAACTCCTAAATTAAACTCAGCTTTTTCCCCTCATCCAAACATGTACGAGATGCTCAGTGAAAATTCATAACAGATAAAGTGGTGGTCAATTCTTCGTTTTCATCCCATCAATTTTTGAGTGACAAAATAATGAGATATCTCAAATTAATTAGTAAAACCAGTAGATTCATGCTAAGCCATGTATCTAGCGAAATGAGGCAGTAACTTTTCTAAATGAGGACTTGAACTAACTGTAAACTAATCTTTACTCTCAGCTATGAGTCTATGTTTGTTCAAGACATCTAGAGGTTAACTCTGTCAATAACCTAATCACATGTTGCATGTAAATCGTAAATGTATTTCAAACCATTATTTTCCATTGAGCGCTTTCGAGCAACAATTTTCACCTGAAAACACAAAACTTCAAACCTTTTGGCAGAATGGTATGTCACTACATCTTGCTGGAATATTACTTTTGCTGGAATGTTATACCACTATTTTCATTGCTTTTAAGCCCACAACATTTTCAAATGTACATAGATGGTCTTTAATCTTTACACCTTCCCCAATGAAAATGAGTGCTTTTGTCACATGACATTATATCAGCGGATAACTCTACTGGAACAGATGTTCTGACCTCACTTTAATATCCGCTGATCTTCAGAAAATCTACCCATATCATAACCCTTAGTTCAGGTATTCTGTAAATAGTGGACTAGTTAAACGGCAAGCAATTTCTCATCAGTCCATGAAGCCCTCAGGAGCGATTTTTACTCTAGAATAATTTATTCGTTAATTAGTGGCTCAACGGCAGTCCTCGTTAACTTTTTCATTTGAAATAATGAGAACATTCTGCAATACATTTTATCCCAGATTGTGATGTGGCTCATATTCGTCTCTTTTACCGTTTCTGCACTTTTTTGATAGTTTAAATAGACGCTGTTTCTGACGGAGTTGATGATCTTTGACATCCTCATAATGGTTGGGGCCGGGTCGCGGACTTCTCACAATTGAAAAATAACTGTCTGAATCTTTGGAGCACATAATGACTTGAAGCACAGACATGTATACCAGTGACTATTAGATTTTCCAGACCTTAAAATTGTAGCAACCGTCACCTCCCTCTTGCAAATTGCCATAATTATTATGTTCATACATGTTGTTCATACTGACTATATAACACTTTTTGAATTGAAATCTCAAATATTCTATGTAATACGCCCTGTCTGAGCCTGAAAACTAAATTGATTTAGTTTGATCCCACAAACAATCCTTTTCATGTTTCTGACTTCGGTGAACTCTTTTGTGTCAGTGTTATTTGCGTTGGAAGTATCATAAATTTGTGTTCTGGCAAAATATATTATTTTCTCCGAGCTCGTTAATTGGTATACCATGCAGTTGATACGTAGGAGTGAAAAGATAGTTCCGAAAATCTACCTTGTAATCTTAGACGCCGAATTATTTAAATTTATTCATTTTACTGTCAACATTACTTTCATTTTACTATCATTTTACCATCAACATGTCACAAGTTCCTAGCCTCGTATTTCAGTGCAATGTCGCACTAATATGAGTGTGTTCAACAAATGCATCTTCACTCGTTTTGTTCAACATGTATTTACATTTCTTATCAAACCTAGATTAATGCAACAAAGGAAATCCATCTCGCAGTGCTTTTTTCTTAATTGTTTATTTCGACCTTTGACATGGATATTATGTTACCCATGTATATATCAACTAGGGATCTTTAAGATTAGACGTTTTAAAACCGAATGATGGTTCTTTAATCATCAATGTTGGAAAACTGTTTCTTTTCTCTTTCTTTCTGATTATTATCAAACGCATAATGAAACTTTTCTAAACTATTCTAAACTAACCTTACCTAGACCTATCACCTGTTTTATACAGTTGAACAAATCGCACAAAGTTATTGATATCGCTATCTAGTACGTGCGTGGATAGCCTCCAGAGTTAAATTATTTAGATAGAGAGGTTTTGAGTCACCCAGACCTAAATGGCAAAGTGGGCGGGGGGCGGTAGACCTTACACTGGAAATTTCGGGAGACCTGATGGCGTTAATATCATAAGAGGAGACTGCAGATTGTCCATATCAAGTTAACATCATCCAAAACATAAAAATAACTTTTTTTTGAATCGGAACCGCTAAATCCTTTTTTTAATTTCTTCGTACGAAAGAATTTATAAAATTTACGTAGTTTCTAACGTAAGTTGAAGAATCTGGTATGATTTTAGAACTTTAGCTAAGGTTTCATTGTATGTACATTGCTTGGATTTGAAGGTTTGTGCGAATTGAAGAATTGAAACAATGCGCAGTGTACAATAGCGACAAACAAAAGTACAAAACCAGGGATAGACATGGAAATTGACATCTGTCCATCGTTGGGGAAAGACTTGAAGACCATGACTCAATGAAGAACCTGCACTTCTGACTTTGGAATACATGGTTATTGCGTGCTACCATTTGTGTCGCGAAGTATGATATTTATGGATCAGAACAATTTTGCGTCATATAAATGATCAGAACAACTTGCTGTATGCTTGTGCAACAACTCGTCCAAATCGCAAAAACTTACTGCAAATCATAATGTAAGGAACATGTTTACAATTTCCTCAGGTTTTCCTACTGTGGTGTTCTCCCCCAGGCTGCAACACGCTTCGGGCAGACTTTGAGATATCTTTTTCGTGACAGGATA